>CAJQZM010035170.1:0-42381 GCA_907164665.1 Colias nastes
TGGCGTAGGTAATTCTTTAAGATATTCTTTAGTCATACACATAGGTACATACTACATTCATGGTTTCATTTCTATTTATTAGTATATCTTAACCAGAACTATTTATATCGAGCTTTTAATTTTCGACACTATTATTTCAAAGTAGTAGATGTTGAATATTGAACAGCTCGTTTCTTAAGAACATAATTTGGATATTAAATTATTTTAATTTTCGATGTGATGAAAAGGCAGTCAAAGAGAATAATTGACTGATTTGAACAAAAACGAACGCGTAAGATTACTCACACGTATTTGTAGGCGTTGCTATGGTTACCACACTACGTCAGTTACCAATTATAGTAATAGGAGTACAATAGGTACATAATAATTAATATGATTACAATATAATATGTTTTCCTATTTATACCTGTAACAATCAGCTCACCACGGCTCCGCTAGAATACACGTTGATTATTCGTATGTTTTTCAAAAACTTATTACGCTAATACAGGCAGAGAAAAATCCAATAAATCTAAAATAATTTAAAACTTCAAAACAGCGTTGATTTAAATCGTCCTATCGCAATCACAAAATAATTTATTTCTGCTGAAAAAAGCTTTAATATATTGAAGTATTGAATAATTTTAAATGATTATTTTAATGTTGATTACTAAAATAATTATAATATAGTTATTAAACAGTATTTCCTTAATTCTCAAAGTCATAAGGATAATACAATCAAGGAACGGTTAAGTGATAAGTGATAACTTTTATGTTATGTATAATAAGGATGCATTTATGTCTGTTTCTCTTATAATAAAATGAATTATATTATTATTATTATTATTTAATATCTTTTTTTCTAACTATACGATATAGGTTTCTACCTAGCACAATTAATACGTCTAAATAAGAAATATATCTAAAGCTTCCTTATATTTTTTAATACTGTATTAAAATCTTTACCAAATATACTCATATTTTTCAGAAAGACTAACAACGGATTTTTCCAATGATGATATCGAAGCTTTTATCCTAAACGCACTGAAGGTATTTAAATTGGACTTTTTACTAGTATAAGTACGATTCAAAGAAATAATCCAAATCTCGATTAATTGGGTGATTTTAACTAATACCACAGAATAGTAACTAGTAGCTTGCTAATACCACCAACGAGCATTAAAAAGTAACTAAGTCTTGTTTTACTATGCATATCTTAATATCCTATTTGTTTCATTATTTAAAAAAGTACAGAATAGAATTTTACCTTTTAACATGAATTTTATAGTTTTCATAAATAATTTTCAGAACAATGAAACAGAAGCATACGACTTCAGTAATGCAACAGATGAAATTTGTAACCCGGTAATGGCTACTAAGCCAGATTTTAATGTTCCTGGAAGAAGGATAAGCGAAGCGAGTAAGTCATTACGAACTATGTACTACAAATCTTATTTTTATTTATTACATTAAGATATATAAATCTAAATTAATAAACTCAAAAACCGACATATGCAGCTGCATATGTCGGTTTAAATAAATAAAACTAGCTAGTTTTTAATATAAATAATCTATACAATAAAAATTATTCGCCAGATATGTTGCCAAGCAAATTGAGAACGGCTCTACCAATTGGCCAATTTTTTTAACGTTATTCTTAAAGCACAAGAATGGTTCTTATGGAGAGACAACAAGAAAAGGGTGCAGGAGGGCAGAGCAAAATCTGTCGGGGCAGTTAGTACTTAATAAATAAATGATGAATGAACTGATCAATAATGCCAGATGATTCTCAAGCGTTGAATTGAATACCAACAATTTGGCATAAACCAAGTTTTCCTATAACCAAAATAATGTATGTGATTTTGCTAACAAAATATTCAAATACCTGCATACAGTGACTGCAGATAAGCCAACCTGCATTAAGTACAAACTAGTGGTTTAGTTAAACGTAGCGCACTGACAATCGAGTTCCAACTCATTCAGTTGTTTAACATAAAGTGACGGTTTGTAAGCAACTAACTGTTTTGTAAAACAACTCATTCGGCAATGTATTCGTGACATTATAATGTCGTCGCTTGTTCTTCCCTATTTTCGAGAGTTTATAGTTTTCAAAACATTACAATAAAAAGCTTTTGAGACGTTATACTTAAGCGTTGAAACCTTTTTCCTGTTAAATATTTAAGATATTAGAGGTGAATGTATCAAGTAATAAATAAGATATAGATTTTTTTGATATGATAAATAGCCGGTGTTCTGTAGCTATTAAACCAATTAATCCTACTTTCTTAAAATAATACTAAGTTACTGTAATGTCCTATTTATACTTTTCTCGTTTCAGAATGTCTAGAATATATATGGGAAGTGAAAAATATTGAAGATCAAATAGAAGCAGATGATAAATGTAAGTTATTAAACCGCTTTACAGAAAAAGAGACCTTAAATATTTTTTGCCTATTTTTTAATAATGCTATATATGTCCATATTACTTAATACGTTCATCAATATGTTTGTTTATTATACAATATTTTAGGTCGCATCTATCTGATATCTCAAATCAAAAGGGGAGTTATTCCAGAGGTGTTCTTATTCATACCACCAACTGTTATCTTTGGGGGACGTCCAGCGGCACCAGCTGAGTTTCCTCACATGGTAAGCTACTGTTATTTTGCCTGTTACATATTATTCAGATTCACCCGATATAAAAAAGAAGCAAAAATAGTAGCATTACCTAAATTCAATCGAATGTTTTTGAGATAAGTCGTGGCAAAAAACAAACAAAAATGAGTATTCTTTTTAAAATTTTATTATTATTAGACTAAAAACTTAAAAATCAAAGTAATTAGTTCATCTGGATAAAAAATATTTGTTGATTGCAAATGCAAAAATTTTGCATGAGTTTTATCGACTTGCACGCAAATAAAATCGCAGGTAGAGCTTCAATCAATATTAATAACCACATTTTTTATTCAGGGTGCGATAGGATGGCGAGGCAATGGACAATCCAAATGGGTATTCAAATGTGGCGGATCTCTTATTAGTGAAAAATATGTTCTAACAGCTGCACACTGCACTTGGCTCTCCTTGATGTATCACCAAGATGTGGTCAGTAACACACCTGAAGTAGTCCGGCTTGGTGTGGAGAATATAGAAGAAGATGATGTAAGGATTACTAATTTGTTTGGAAATTAATAATTTTGATGTAGATAAAAAAAAACATATTTTTGACACATTCAATATAAGGATTCAGTTAAACATAATGTTAATTTTGCTAAATAAAAAGCTTTCATTGAACCCAGAAAATTACAAGACAATAAAAGTAACTTGAACATATCCATTCTTCCAAAATATCTGTCATTAACCTGTTATTTTTTTGAATTTTGGCTGAAAATTCTCAAAGACGATTATCAATTTAAACTAGAACCAATTCGATACCACATTATCTGGCTAAACCAATCAATGTTATTTTTACCAGTTTCGTATCAACGGTGACCCAGTTGACATGACAATCAAGAGAATCATAACCCATCCTCGCTACAAGCCTCCCAAGAAGTACTATGACATAGCTCTCATCGAGCTGATGGATAAAGTCAAGTTCGCTCACAATATCCACCCAGCTTGCTTGTGGTCCAAACCACCGAGTCAGTATCTAGGCCAAGAAGGAATACTATCTGGATGGGGTGTCACTGAAAACGGTTCGTTGTTACATCTATTTTTTTTATTATAATAATCGGAAGAAACATTAGTATCGATAACGTGAAGGGTTATTTATATGTACTATCCTTGACCACAATTTCGCGATTTTATACCTTATTAAGGCTGATTAAATTTAATCACAGTTAATTTTTCATTTGCAGTTGAAAAAATCGTAAATAAATAATTTGTTTAGAATTTGAGCCATATGCAGTTATAATTCCTTTCTCGTCCTAAATTAACTCAATTATTTTGACTTTTTCTTATGAAGAGAGAAGTATAAATCTAAATTAACTTTAATTTAGGGAAACAAGCCACAGTCCTTCAAACAGCAACTGTAGATATGTTGAAGTTCAGCGAGTGCAGTCCCTTACTCCGTAATTCCTGGAACAGGAATTGGCACGGCTTCGCGAAGCACCAGATATGCGCGGGAAAACTCTCTGGCAAGGTTGACTCGTGTCAGGTAATTAGCCTCTTTCAATTTTATATTAATTTTGTCTTTCACAAACAAGATATTAGGAAATTTATGTTTAAGCATTTTACTATTTCATATGTTTTCGATTTATCCTCATATTGTGTTCAAATCTGTATAGATAGATCTTTGAGAAAGTCTCTTAATATAGACTAAGGTATCAAAACCATAACATTGAAGATCAAGACACCTATATTGTCCTTAATAGTAGTGGCAGATAGATATTACGTTTCTCCCAAAAATAATGAACATCATACATTTCCTTTCCCATCAAGTTGCCTGGTAGAGATTGTTGCTTAGCAATAAGGCCGTCTCTTGTACAAACGTTGCCTTTCTTTTTGTATTAATGTTATTTTTGTCATAATTTATAAATAAATAAATGATAATTATTTTTTTTATATCAAATATATTTGTTTCTTACAGGGAGACTCCGGAGGCCCCTTGCAAATAAAGATAGATACGGGAACCAATTCTTCTATGAACTCAGTTGTTGGAATAACATCCTTCGGAATTAAATGCGGCCAAAAAGACAAACCAGGGATATACACTAAAGTATCAAGTTTTTTAAATTGGATCGAGAAAACTGTATGGGGTACTGAAGAAAAGGAGGAAGTTATTAAATCACTCTTTAAAAACAAAAACTTAACTTTTCATAGAAGAACGTGAAACACGAATAAATTAATGAAATAAAATTATAAAATCATGAAAGCGTAAAAGGAAAAAATATTCATCCACGAATTATTAAACCCCAGTATTATATTATCTGTGAACAAAATGAATAGATACCATTTCCAGAAAGACTTACAAGTATTTTGTTTGCACTTCGATATTTCAAATTACGAAACAAATAAAACAACAATTATTCGTTATATTTATGGTTTATTTCAATCACAATCCTCGCCACACCACATGCTCGCTGGGCAGATTTGCCCTTGCGCAGCCCATGCCAAACGAAGTGACTTCAATGATAAACTATGTAGTAACAAATAAAACACCATTTTTTTAATTTTTGGTTTATTTCAATCACAATCCTCGCCACACCACATCCTCAATCCAATCAACGAAGCTGGACACTCTAGTGTACACGCCGGGTAGGTTTGCCCTCGCGCAGCCCATGCCAAAGGAAGTGACGCCAATAATAAAGTGCATGGCACTTTGCGTTGTCACGGGCAAAGGTATTTTTGCCTGCAGTGGCCCTCCCGAGTCACCCTGAAATAAATTCACTGGGTTTTCAAACATCAAATGGTAAAAGTATAAACATTATAGTCATAACACATGTGAAATATTAAGTATCTATATGTGATAGAATCAAAACAATACATTTGATATTAAAATTAAATCCGTTGTTTTGATTCTAAAATTGAACCACACTCAATACATAATTGCAGTTCTTCAATGTTAAAGAAGACAAATGTTAATCTATAATACACAAAAGATGTTTTCCACTAAAGACAATACCTGACATGTGTCAACTCCTCCTTCTAATTTCCCCGCACACAACTGATGAGACTGCAAGCCGCACCACAATCTGTTACAAGACGTATGAAGTAATTCACTGCAATGATTTGAATCTATAATATCTACAGTTGCCGCTTGTAATTCAGGTGATGTAGTTTTTCCAGCTGCAAAAATTAAAAGTGAATGTTATTTAAACAATATTATTGAAGTGACAATATAATTTTTCGTATTTCATTATTAGAATAACTTTTATTTTGTCATAACATGGTATGTTTTTCTGTAAAAAATTGTAAATATTTATTTTTTAAGAGTAATTATTGAAATATATTATAACTATACAGGGTGTCCCACTATTGGTATACTAAGCGCGGAGGGACTTGTAGTTTTGCATATACTGATCACGTAAAAAATAATTAAACATCAAAATTACATCAAAAAATTTTTGCTAAATTTTTCCTGAAAATCCATATTTTCTTCTCTAACTTCGCGCAGCCGGCATATACCGCTTCGCTAATGTGAGCATTTTGTCTATGAAAACATAATCTTAAACGATAGGTCACGAGCTGGTAGCAAAGTTGGGCGGGTTGCTTGTTATGGGTGTACACATAGAGTTTTAAGAATTCATCTATTTGAAAAAAAAATGCGTCTGGAATTTTATAAGTATTTTTTACGTACTTAGCGTATGCAAAACTATAACCTCCTTTGAGCTTAGTATACCAACAGTGGGACACCCTGTATAGTACTGAAAAAAATGAGATATCACGTATTTATCATTGCCTAAAATTTAATCTGTCACAGAGATATTTAAGGGTTAATTAATTAACTTTCGGCTTGCGGTCAAACTGGATGTCACATAGGCGAGAGTGATCTAAAGTGCTTAGTTTGGAAATACTCTACCTAAAATCTGTGCAATGTTTCATGGTGTGATTGTGCTTTCCGAGTCAATAATTTAAAATAACTGACAGATACTTCAATATTTTACCTGTTTCAATGACTCCCCATCCAGTGACTGTAGCTTCTTTTGCAAATTTACTTGTATCGTAACTATTCCATAAACACGCCGGCTGAATCAAATTCGAAAACGTTATTTCTCTTTCAGTTACAATGATAGCAATGTCGAAGTATTTCTTTGGAGACACAAAATTCGGATGATTTATAATTTTTTCGATTGGCACGTCATAAGGAAATCTGCCGTTGGTAAACTGCAAAAAAGATTACAAAAATTTCATAGACTCTGTCTCTTATCTTTTGAGCATTACTATTACCTTTACTAGTTATTATATAGTAGATATGTAGTCTTTCGAAATTTAAAAATATTAAACAGAATTCAACACTAACCACATCAACTATATTTTTATCCCCAAGTCGTACTATTTTGGGTACTGGATCTGCCAATGATGTGTCACGTTTCGATGCCCTGGAGCAATGCGCAGCTGTCAATAAATGCTTTGTACTGATTAAAGTACTGCCACATTTGAAAATCCATGTGCCAATCGCTGCCTTCCAACCAATAGCACCCTAAAAACATCGACAAAATATACACAAGCAATGACTTGCGCAGAGTTTGTGATCTTTTCCTCTATTCGTTTATCGTTAATGACATTCATGGCCTATTAATTATAGTTGTGTGGTTTGCAATGATAAAAGATTTGTTTTTGTTAGGATTTACCTCAAAAACTACTTGAATTATTTCAAAATATTGGGCTCAAATTATTAGTAGTATAGTCTTAAGTTTGTTATCTAACTCCAGTTATATCTGCATCGAAATCTCATAATTATTTAATAAAGCTTGGGAAACACAATATTGCTAACTTGTTCTTCATAAAACTGATTTTTTCTTTTATTTCACTTCAATATCTTTTTTCAATTAATTAATGTAAATCTTATTTACTAATCTACATATATTATAACTTACCATATGCGGGTATTCCCCAGGTTTTGTGATGTGTCCATGTATTATAGCCGGTATATTATCCCATCCGTATCTATCACCTTTTAAAAGAATTAGTCATAGATCATTCAATAAAATGAAGAGATGATTCAATCAACTAGAATCCATTATTTTATGTTACATATTTCATTTTTAAAGATTACTTACATATATCTTCTTTTAATTCCTTATCCGCACGTTGTTTTAATTCCCAAATGTACTCAAAGCATTCTGAAATTATTATAATAACGTTATAACGTTATATAATATTATAAAGCTTAAAATATAAATCTCTCACGTATTCGGGATTTTTTTTTCTATTGTATTGGTTTATGAAAATAATTCAGTTAATTTTTATTTTTTAACAGAATCTTTAAAAAAATACGAATAAAAAATATCACAGAAAAATGTCTCATATGTGTGTAAATTACTTTTTTAAAACGTAAAACTCATTTATATTTATCCCACACAACACGTTATGGCATATTTACAAAGATAAAAAATCCTGTAGAATTGTAGATTAATAAAAATAACCTACTCGCTTCACTAATCCTTCGGCCAGGTGCAGCGAAGTCAGGTTTAGGAGGTGTTGGAGTCTCACAAAATGTATAGTTCATTGGCACCTGAAAACGAATAGAATTAACCTTTATCAATAACCTAGATATACCTTTTATTTCATATTAACTATATTTTTATATTAATCACATAATAGGTATACACCATCTCAAAATCGATACATTTTTACACACTTTACAGAGAAACTATTAAAATTTTTAATTTGGGCTTTGAAATAGTATTTATATTCATGTCAAGATGTGTTACCAATCATAAAAATATTAATTTATCCACATGAAAAACAGAAACTTTTACGATCGCATAAGAATAATACACGAACTTTCATAAAGCACCGCTTTTTGCTAGATTAGTCACGATAAGCCCGCCTGATTGTGATCGTAAAAGTTATTATCAATATGTAATATGTGGAAAGGATAGTAGCAACAGTACCCACATTGTAATATTGTCTCACTCGACGTCTTCCTAATCCAGCATCCGCAAAATTAACACACAGCACTGCAAGTATTACAATCACATAAGGCAATGTTCAAATTATAGAAATAAATATCATTTTATACAATATTTACCATTAACGATAACCAAGAGCACTGTAAAACACGTCATGTTTATAGACAACACCTAGATTAACTTCAGCCACAATTCATATTATTTGTAATAAGCAAGACCATCAAAAAAACCATTTATAGTATTGTTTATAGATCTCGCTCAATTCGATACAACGTGATGTCTTAAAGCTTAAATAACACTGGTAATTACCCAGCTGTTTGGGAAGTTCTGCAAACCAGTTTCTGTTTTTAATTACCTCCTGACGTAGCTAGGGTTGGCACAGCATTAATTGACCTTTACATTTATAACGCGACGAGGACCATAATTATATTATGGTCCTCGTCATATAAATAAACCTAATAAAATAACATTTGTATTTTATCAAAACTTTTTGAATGTGTAAGTGTGGGATTTTAAATATATTAAATATAATACTTTTGCATGCTAATCTAAATTTATAGAATTCATGAAGAACAACCAAACATCTAGGAAAAAAAATGTCCATCTAAGAAAAAAACACGTTTGATGTGAAGTTTCCTTATAAAGAATTACAAATTAACAAATTACTTTGTGTATGGAATTTAATTAATTCACCGCGGAACTTATTGGCTTTTTTAAGTTTTTCTCAATTATTATTATTAGCGACAACCTTAGTTCTAACACATTTAGGATTAAATAATTGTGTATTTTCTTAACTATTATCATAGATTTCTGAGAATCCATTACATATTATGTATACAAAAATTATATAGCAACATCAACAAAAAAGAGATCTATTAATTGTTTATATGTTTACATCATTATATTTTATAATCACTAATGGAGGTGAAACAAATTACTGGATTCAATTTAATAATATTTGAATCAATCTACTCGTTAAATAAGATAATTAAAATCCGATTTTCGAACACCAGATGTGATAACATGCACTATTGAGATTAGACTCATATAAACTATTCTATTTTGTAGAAGAAAACACACGTGTACTTAGGTAGATTGAATGGTTCAAGTGTCCATTGTTAGAACTTCCTGGTTAAGTTCATTCATGTAATATAAATACTAAGAAATAAAAAACAAGTTTAACATAAATATTTATTTCTATCACAATCCTCGCCACACGACATCCTCGATCCAATCAATGAAGCTGGACACTCTAGTGTACACGCCGGGCAGATTTGCCCTTGCGCAGCCAATGCCAAACGAAGTGACGCCAATTACATAATGCATCGAACCTTGGTCTGTTACGGGCAACGGTATTTTCACTTGAAGTGGACCGCCAGAGTCACCCTGAAACAAACGATTATTTACTTTACATATAGAAGAAAGGGCAGATTGTTGTTGCCCATAATTACATAATTGGAGTCGATGTCGTAAAAAGGACAAAAAGGTGAACCAACTATAAGCTAGAACTGTAAAGAACCTTCATAATTCTGACCTTATTTTTTATTATATTCAAATCTTACTAATATTATAAATGCGAAAGTTTGTGAAGATGGATGGATGGATGTTTGTTACTCTTTCACGCAAATACTACCGAACCGATTACAATGAAATTCGGTATGTAGGTAGGTAAAGACCCAGAATAAGACGTATGCTACTTTTTTATTCCAGATATCCCACAGAAACGAGAACTATGTGGGTTTTTCTTTGAAAACGCGGGCGAAGCCGCGGACGGAAATTTAGTAATAAAATAAATTTACCTGACACGCATCCACTCCTCCTTTTAATTTCCCCGCACACAACTGATGCGGCTCCAAACCGCACCACAGCCTATTGCAGTACTGGTGGAGTAAATCATTACAATATTCTGAATCTATAACATCAACATGCGCTGCTTGCAGTTCAGGAGACGTAGTTCTTCCAGCTGTAAGAATGAACTGACTATTTTAATTGTCTTTTGAGTAATTTGTTCTTTAAATTCTTCTCTGCAATTTTAGTCATGGCTTGGTCCAAGATATTATTCTATATTGACAATGTAGTATCATATCCCTCGCATTGGGTGCCGCGATTTTTAGTGACTTTTTTCTCATGTCAACCCTGTTGTTACTCATTCTTTTCAGAGCATTATAAATTTATGAACATGACCTATTCTATCAACTTCCTAGATGATGGGCATACATAATACCTTTGTGTATGGGATGGGTGTTTGGTTATCTTGGACCAAGCCAATCGTATAATTACAATAGAACTTTACAGGTAAGTTCGTTTATTTGTACAATTATCCTGACCTGTTTCAATAACTCCCCATCCAGTAAGAGTAGCTTCATAACCAAGTTGGCGAGTATCATGTCTAGTCCATAAACATGCTGGTTGAATCAACTTTGAGAAATACACTTCAGTCTTTATTTCTATAATAGCGATGTCAAAGTATTTTTTGGGAGGTACGAAATATGGGTGGGTTACAATTCTTTTGATCTCGACGTCAAATGGATATCGATTATTAGCGTACTGAAAATTAAAAACAATAAATTAATACAACTTTCTTTTCAGTGATTAGTTTAATTTCTGAGGGAGAAGAGAAGGAAGACTTGTTTTATTTTAAATGTAGTAGGTTATATACTTATACATACACACATAATCCTTTAAAATAAGGACATAATGGACTCAATTCTTTACGCTTTTATGTTAACAAAACTATAAGCAACAGTCATGGGTTACCATTATTTTTTGTTATATTAAAAGATATCAAATTAAAGTATTAAATATTAGCAATCAACCATTTCAAACTTCATATACCAATTAGATTTAATTAATACAGAAAATTGTACAACATGCAACAAAACGCTTACCACATCAACGATATTTTTATCCCCAAGTCTCACAATTTTGGGGACGGGATCAGCCAATGACGTATCTCGGGACGAAGCCCTCGAGCAGTGCGCAGCTGTCAGTAAATACTTCGAACTGATAAGAGTACTGCCACATTTGAAAACCCATGTGCCAATCGCTGCTTTCCAACCAACGGCTCCCTTGAACGATACTAAATACGTTAGATATAAAACAATACATTAAGAATGGAGAACAATAACTT
This sequence comes from Colias nastes, assembly GCA_907164665.1. Classification (NCBI taxonomy): domain Eukaryota; kingdom Metazoa; phylum Arthropoda; class Insecta; order Lepidoptera; family Pieridae; genus Colias; species Colias nastes. Next base: position 11,683 of record CAJQZM010035170.1, read on the forward strand.
TTCTTATTATCTATATCTAAAAAAGTACAAAAATTTCAACCCGGATTCAATTACAATGGAATATTCTTATGGAAATTTAAGACTTGTTTTCATGGGAAATACGTATCATATTTTATTTCCGTATACTTCTCTGTTTTTATTACTTAATCGTACCATTCGTATAAGACGCAATGCGTGTGTCTTGCATTACATAGTAATTACACATGTCATATTATGATAAAATGGGTTTTTCATTTATGGAAGAAAAATAAGTTTAAATAATAATCTCACCATATGTGGGTATTCCCCAGGAAGCGTGATATGTCCACCAATAGCGAAATAGGGACGGTTTGGACCTGGATGTCTTTGATTCCATTTCAAACCTACATAATTAAAAATAATTCAAAATAGTAGCGAAATAAATCATATGCATATGCGTATTATTAACATAAATACTATAGGTATTTTACAAAAAAAATACCAACTTCTGAAGTAAATAAATAATGAATAGGTATTGTATGTCATAACTTTGCAAAATCGGAAAAATCGGTGAATATGCATATAAATAAAAAATATATACAACAATATAGTGGAGCATATAAACCAAAAACGTTAAGATTCGCTATAAAATAAGATAAATCAAAAAATTTTTTCGTTGATTTATATATTATAAAATATAATACATATACGATTTTGTAAATGTTTTATATCGATTTTATTATAAAGATCATATATTATGTACTTACATTCACTAGCTCTAACGCCCTCATCGATGCGTTTTTTTATTTCCCAAATGTACTCAAAACATTCTGAAAATAAACAAATCTATAAGTAATAAACATATTATTAAAGTGCAAAATTCTTATATTTTTTAATTCTTATGTACAATACAAGCGGACACACGGTTAAACACCTACCTAATCAATATACAAAAAAAGTCATAAAAATTCATAAAGCTGTTTTGGAAAAATATGGTTCCAAACACTATAAATTATTTTTTTGAGACGTTAAACGAGCTTATTCCAATATATATATATTACTCTATTACTCTATCATCAATGGTAGAGAAATATAAATAAAAGATGTGATCTAAATTGGAAAAAAACTTCCTTTTGACGTACGATAAAGTTGTTAAATCCGATAATGTTACGTTGCATTTACATAAAACGAATATAGAGCTAGAGCTAGAGCAAGAGAATTCTTTCGTGATCTTTTAGTGTAAACGAAAACTCGTTTTCAGTGTTGTTCAGTAGTAGATCATTGCATAGAAACGCAACTATCGAATAGAATCACTAAGAACAAGGAAAGAATGCTCTACGCCTGTTTACACTACAATATTTTTACATATAGTAGAATGAGCATTCGCTCGTTTGATGTAAATGCACCGTTATAGGAGTCTCTCTTTAAAATATTATTAGTATAGATATAGACTATACTAATAATATTTAAAAGCTCACGAGTTTGTTTGATTTTTTGTTTGTTCTAACGCGCTAATCTCAGGAACTACGGGTCCAATTTGAAAAATTATTTCGGTGTTAGAAATCCCATTTATATATCTATAGGCTATATATCATCACGCAAAGACCAACAGGAGCGGAGCAATGCGGGTAAAACCGCGGGGCACAGCTAATAGTTAATAAAAACTAAATGAAAACTTACTTATTTCGCTTATTCTTCTACCAGGCGCGGAGAAGTCAGGCGTTGGTGGCGGAGTAACGAAACATGGATTAAAATCATCCGTATCATTGGCTGCCTAAAACAATATCTTTATTAGTTTCCTTAATACACAGTATACGTTATGATGATTCATCTATTTGTTCATTAACAATAGTACAATAAATATTTCTCACGTAGTTATCCTGTTTACTAAGCAAACGTATTTTTTAGCAACTCGTTTATCGTTATTTTTAATGTAAAAAATTGTTTTGCTATAAAACATTCACGTTATAACTAACTGGTAAGTTCTCAGTTTGTAAAATATATATTACCTCCATACCCGAGTGATCAGCTAATCAAATCCTAGCAGGTTTTTATGTAAAGACCATGATTATAAATTTCTTCAATTTTAACATGTGAATAATTTGATTCGATTAAATAGGTATCAGCTCAAAAAATATTTAATTTATCAAAAAATATAAAAATTAATTAAATCTATACTAATATTATAAAGCTGAAGAGCTTGTTTGCTTGTTTGTTTGTTTGAACGCGCTAATCTCAGGAACGATTTGAAAAATTCTTTCGGTGTTACATAGCCCATTCATCGAGGAAGGCTATAGGCTATCATCACGCTAAGACCTACAGGAGCGGAGCCACGCGGGTGAAACCGCGATTATGTTATGTTATGTTTTAAAAGAAAATTTAAAAAACAAGTTCCTTATTCTTTACATAAAAAGATACATTAAGGTTTTTTGTTTATACCTAAATACCTAAAATATTAAATAAAAAATACGCACACTTCCCCATTGACGTCCGCCATTGCTTGGAAAATCTTCAGAATTCACACATAACACTGTAATAATAATTACAAATTAATATTAATTGTTTAAACATTAACAATTAGCAACATTATATTAAATAATTACCATTTAAAACTACTAGTAACACTATTAAACACGTCATATTGACGTAACTTTACTTAAATGAAATCAATTCACATTTTCAACGCCTTACATTGAGAAACATACACAATAATATACAAAATTCCCTCTAATATAATGACATAAACAATATATAATTAATATTCAATTGTTTATCGAAACTGTCGACGACGATGATAATCAAGCTCTCAATAGCAAAGGAGGTAAATAGCCGATCTTGAGGCAAAACATACGCGCAAACCAGTTTCGTAAATTGACATGGTTAGAGTTGCCACAATATTATAATTAAAAAAATATAGTAAAAAAGCGCGACTATTAAAATAATAGCGGCGACCGACGTTCCTAAAAATGTTCTCATTAAAAATTTAAATTTATATAGTGTGTTTTTAATGCTTGTACTTTTATAATTTAATCTACAACAAATCTATTACCCTTATCTAAAATATTAAACATTGACATCTTGCTATATTATCGCTCGAATATAAAAAAGTATGGTCCAATAAATATATTAAAATCAATTCTCTGTAAAAGCTAAAGCGTGTACGTTAATGATTGATTAAGTACTGATGTGTTCGCATTTTTGCAAAGTCCAATCATTTTCATATTTTTTTACATGTAGCTTTTAAGTGTAGATAATATATTTTATTAACCAACATTGACTTTAGTTGCATTTTACTTATGTTACTTGAATAAAATGGTTAATTATCATAAACTTTAAAACTGGAACCGTCATATTGGCCATCATTGCCCGCTTTTTATGAATAATTTCAATTTCCGCAAAAAAATTCTATGGCAACGTTAGTATTTTCTGTTAGCATATATTTTTCTTAGATCGTGTGCATATATTGCTGTAGAAAATTTCATTATTCTTCAACATTTTATTCATTTTTTGTCTGTTTTTGAGGGCGGGTAAAGTTATCTGCACTTGTTGCCAACATTGCCCACGTCGATTTTTGACGTAAATATGACCTCTAGCCAGATTATATTAAAGTCCAATTCAAAAATTTTCGTAAAGATGTCGTTTACTTTAAAATCAAAGCAGTATCATGAAAGGTTCCCGACTTTATTCGGACTTTATTCGGCTGGGCAAAGTAACCCAGGTGTTTTTCTATTTTTCATACAAATCGCATTTCGCTTTCCAAAAAGCCTAGGGTTGGTACATCTCAGTAAAATGAGCATGACTTCCGATTTCTTTTACTGCAAATCTTTCGTAGTAGGATTATGTTGTAGGCAATAAAAAGATAAAAAAAGCAAAACAGAATATTGTTCAGTGACTATTTAATAAAAATAAACATATTTTTACATTTCAGTTGTGCTTAAAATTCAGCAATTTAACTTTAGCCATCATGCCCAAACTATCACTTGAATTTTCACCATTTTTTGCCCGCAAAATCACACATAATATTCGACGAGTTACAACAAGTTGCTGATTTAAGTTAGCGACACACACAATAGGCAGTGTTGTCATACATATAACCTATTTTACACCAAATACTATTAATGTTGCCAAAGTATAAAGGTATTTTTGCAATTTAAAAATTTTCTTATGAATTGATCTTTGGGCAAAGATACCCTTGTGGGCAATGTTGGCCAATTTGACGGAATATAATTTTAGTAAAACATATGGACACATAACAGGTGTTTAACAATAATCCTTTTTGTTGCATTATTTTATTAATATGTTATTTTTTTCAATTATAATGGTGTTCAACAATAAAGTCATCCTTTTTTGGTTGCAAGGTTTGATTCATTTAATATATTTTGTGCAATACATAGTGTATAATAAATCTCCTAAATCAATAAAATACTCATAGTCACAGTCTCGTAGAACACCCGTGACATGTTGCCTTAACCTATGTATTTTATATCTATTTCAAGCTATTACTTATATCACAAAGGGAGATCGCTATAACAAGGAACTAGCGCGGAAAATACACAAGTGACAGGTATTTTAAATGATACCACAAATAGATGAATCAACTACTAAAACAATGGAATCGTTAAACACAGTTGACTTCACAATATCGATATTCGACACAATTGTACATAACTCAGCAATAAACAAAGTTTACGTTTGCAGTTGTAGTTCACTCACGAACTCGTCGTAAAATGAAAACTACAAATAATAAAAACGGCCTTACCTTCGCAAGATATCTGAGGATGTAGGCTTTCGCGGCCGCTCATCACACAGACTTGGGAACTTCATCAAATGCGTAAGAAAATAACATTAGAACTGTTTAAATATTGCATACGAGGAGTTAGAAGATACCATTTAAAAGCTTAGTAGGTCTTTTTAGTATCACGAATAATAGAAATAGATATGCTGATGGTCTTATTACTAATATCATTCTTACTTATCTAAAATCTAAATAATTCCGATCGCCTTAAATCATGCCTAATCTAGCTCGTCTCATGTTACTTTGATATTAGATTAAAAGAAGAATAATTCACTTATTATTTTCTTCTATACTCATCATAGCATGCCTGCTAAAACTTTCTAGAGCATTCCATAAAAGATATGGAATATGCAATCTCTAAAAATAAAAGCAGAAGCTGCACACACGATATATATAAACCACAGACATATTTCATTTACCCACAAAACGATCCCTTTAAAAACCAAAGAAGTAGTATATAATTGAGTTCATTTGTCACTTTCAACGCAGCGTATAAAGAGCGGCCATTTGAAACCACGACAGTTTAAATTGTTGTAAATAAATTAAGAGAAGTCGCTACGAGCACTCAGCTACGTGACTTGGGAGATGATGTGTCGTACTCGTGTTTGAACTTCCCGCCGTTTTATTAAAAAAAAGTAATGGAACGTGGCAAGCGATGTCACACACTGTTTTGTGGTATAGATATAAGACAGACTAAAAAAAAACTGAATATTAAAAATGATAGAATTAAAATTGTTGCAGTTATGTTTTGCGATTCTGTTTTGGTATTGTTATTATAAACATTTTAATGCAAGACATATTCGATAGTAATTATTATTTGAATTAGATTTGGATTAATTATAGCCCAGATTAATATATTCCTAATAACTCTATTTTCTTTGTTTAAGTTACGTAGCATATGTTTATTCCATTCTTATATTATTGACAGATTTTGGTCAGACATTACAAATATTAAATAATCACAGATAATAAATATAACAATACTAGATATAATATTTCAACAACAATTATTACCAAGTGTACAAACGTTTCGTTGTAACAGACGGCCAGGTTTACGGTAATCTTCTATTTGAAGGGGCTATTTGTCTGGAGACGAATGGCAGGCGCCGCTTGATCCGACCTCTTCGAGACGATGCAATTACTGCAAGATACTTTCTTATAGTTTGGACACTTTAAAAATAAAAAATCACGCGAAAATTTGTAAAAGTTACAGGTGTTTTATTTATTACTTCGACTCTACAAAAGTACCGCCGTATCACCAAAATATATACAACCTTACTATGCGGGCTTTAAAAAAACATAATCATCGCTATCTTTTTTAAATATTATTACTATAGTTAATACCATTTATTCTAGTATAATCTTGCATCTTTCAGTAACACTTTTAACAACAGTAACAACAACTTTTCAAATGTAGGGATTTTTGTCCTAACTTAACAATTATATGATGGAAGGTTATTTAGTATAAATACATTCAAATTGGCCAAGGCCTACCAGTAATGTAGGTAATAATACTAGTATTACTTTAAAAGTTTCGTTAGGACAAATATCATATAAACTATCATATAGAAATAATAACCTAAACACATAATTTAAGGATTATACGTAATTTAAGCACGAATATTCGAACGAAATTGCTTTATTCCATTTTAATATATTATACGGTAAATAAATTTAATTACTAATCAAAGTTAATAAATAAAGTTTTAATCATAGTAATTTAGCGGCGTCTAGCGTATAATTTCACCTCAAAAATATTCTACGTTCGTTTACATAAAGTAAACAGCATTATTTATATTTAAATTTACTTGACAAAAACTCCCAATGTAAAGTTAGTATGTAAATTTAGTCATCAACATGCGTTTCGTTGAAAAAATGCAAATCAAAGGAAATTTTAGCTCACTCTTTCGTGTTTGAACTTGATTTTAGACGGTAATGGGAATATTTAAAACAGTATCTTGAAAAGCCTTAATTTGAATTTAATGTTTCGCCTGGAAATTGTACGTTTAATATATTTAGTACTTTAGACTGAAGTTTTGTTCACGTTTATCCGTAAAAAACATAATATATAGAGAATGCTCTATGATAGTTTTTTATTAATCTTTAAGTACAAAAGGTTTAAGCGTAAACAGTTCAAATTTTAGTGGGAAAAGATCAACAAATATAATTACAATTCACTCATATTTCGGCATGTGGGTTGCCAGTCAAAATTTGGCCGCAAGCATTTAGAATTAAATTTTTTTCTAATTGATTTTTCGGAAAACCTTTCGTTCACTTGTTATTTATATAAAATGTAGTCTACATCATGGCAAATCATAAAGATTCTAAAAAATCACGGTTGCCGTTTTTCACCAGGCCGCAACATCTTCGCAGCCTGGTGCAAACAGGTTGATGATTTCGATCCATTTATACGTTCATAACGCACATTTATGAATCATATATCAAATTAAAGCTATTCTTTTCCGTCAACTACCTATAAATAAGTAGTGAACGAAATGTTTCCCGAAAAATCGATTAAATTTTTTTTATTAAAAATGCTTGCGGCCAAATTTTCACTGGCAACCTAGTCGATATAATATATTCTCCTAATTATAAATAAACATAAAAGTTTAGTTTTAGAAAAAAAAAACTGTGAACGCACTAATCCTGCGGTGGGATCTTAGACTATGACCAGCAAACGAGGTTAGGAATTACAGCTACAATCACTACACAATTCAATTAACAACATAACCTATAAAATCGCGTTATTAAAACGTCTTTACCACATATTTTCCAGTTAAAAGCGTATATAAATAAAGGCGGGCATAAACCACAGGGCACGTACATTGCCGCGTTTTTCCATTTTGGCGGCAAATTGCACGATACGTGACCCAAGCACACGGAGGAGAAACAACATTCTTTTACTCTCACGAATTACTTTATGGGGTAGTAAAATAAAATAACCAACTTTGTTTGCTGGCACGGTATGGACAGTTTTGTGGGTTACCCAACACGAGGGCATTAGAAATTTGGAAGTAGATAGACGGTAAGCGGTAAGAGATGTCGTAGTTAATTAATAAACAAAGTGTCTTTACAAAGAATATGCACCAATATGTTCTTACATTAATTGTGAAAGTCGCAAAACTATAATTCTTGGGGTGTGTTAATGATCGACAGGTTAAATTGCTTAAAAACCCTATGTATCTATTCTAAAAAAAACTCTCATCGATTATCTGATAGAAAAACTAAAGGGGAAATCAAACAAAACATTAATTATAAGTTTACTTACAAAACATAATTGAAGTCGAAAAATTACCCTGAAATTTGCAATTCCTTGCATTATTCATACCCATATTTACATAAGGGAATTAAGTCGTATGATAATATTATAATGTTAACGAATGCGTGTGTAAATTTCTAAGTAGCGCTGCAAATATTTTTGTTTAAGATCTTGCTAAGTTCCAAGTGATGAAATCCGTTTAGAGCTCAACTTGGAAGGCGTGACTTAAGGGATGCTTATTGCCTTGTACTTTCAAATTGGATGTCTTTTACACCGTGGCGAATATTTTTTTAACGTTTAAGTTGTTTACGTAAGCATATGGTTTAACTTAACATATTTTATTTCCAACATAATATGTAGTAGACTATCTGTGTCCTCTGAGAAGCCTTAACTATCTGTAGATTCTTTGTAAATCGTATGAATCAACGCTAACTATGGAATAAGTTATAATTAATGATCATTGACAAACTGCTAACTCTGCAAATTATAAACCCCAACCTACTATACATTTAAAATATATACAAAAATTGAATACAACTATCTAGTTTTGGTTTTGATTTGTAGGTATTTACCTATACTTACTCTACCTATCGATAATCTTAAATAAGTAGCATATAAACTTGATCCTTGATATAAGATAAACCAAATAACATCGACTCACCAATTCGGTGTAACAGCCAGCCATTCACAGTACCTACTCAAGCCCGTGACTTCGCATTCATTACGCCCTCCGCCAGTCGCAAGGAAGTTGGATTAAATATTAACCCCGCTTAACTTTAATAAGCTTACGTGGATATTGTTTGTTCGTTTGTCCCTACGGTGTAACAGCGGACAGGTTTTATAAAACCAATTTGGGTCTAGCATTCCCTTCGATTGATATTCGAGGCCTGTATTATTTTTCTACGAGGGCACAAAATATCTGTTGGCTTGGCGTTGCTATTTACTTATTTTTATTGTTTCCATTTCCAATTTCTTGTTACATATTTTTGATCCTCCAGTCTTTCATTTTTTGTCTGTTCATAGGAATGATGAAAGTGATCCTTTTTGTATTTACTCGTTAAACTTTTTCTCCTACTTTAAACCTACATCAGTGGAAATTCAACTTAACTAAGCCTAATCGTTAATATGTGTTCAGAATTTAGCTATTCAAACTTTATGACTTGATTTACATATGTGGTAGGTATAAGAATTTGCTCGTATGTCACACGATCTCAAACATGTCATACACATATCCATACAGAAACTCGATTTGTTATTCACTTCCATTTCACTTCTGTCAGCCAGGTGACAACCAATCTACGAGTAGACATAGCAAAGGTTTGACGAGAACTATTCCAGTTGTTAGTGGCAATTGCTTCTCTATATATATATTTATTTTATTATTATACTAAGGTTGAAACGATAGTTATTTTTTACATGCATGGATAAAGATAATTTATGAAATCTGGATGTTATTTAAAAGAAATAGGATAAGGTCTAGATTCGTTTTTTCACACATTTTTACCATGTAAGTGAAATTCCGAGCAGTGGAGCTAGTATGCCATAATAGAGTGACTAAAATATTCTGAAATTAATAGACTGAATAGCTAAATTATTAAATTCAATATGGCCTCCTTGAGATGATTATCGTTTATTGAGCCATATTTCAATTCATTGAAATGAGATTCGATTCAATATTATTATCATCATTGAAGCATTAAAAATATTGATGATTATTTTTCCGACCCAAATATCGACCAATAGAATTGCACCATTCGACGTCACGTGGTACAACCTACATGGTATTATACTGATAATTTTTTGAAAATTTTCTCTGGTCGTTGACGTCAAACTGACAGGTTGAATTCAATTGTGAAATTATTGGCCGACATTTGGGACGGAAAAATAATCCCCCGAATACCACACGAGCTTCAAAATTATCTGGCATTTCCCTCAAGGTTCCCTGCAAACAAATAAAGTCGTCAAGTTTTTCAGGAAAAATCACTCGCGCTTCGCGCTCGTGATTTTTTAACCTTGACTAAAAACTTGACTCCTTCATTTGTTTGCAACGAACCTATCGGAAAATACCCGATAATTTTGAAGCTCTTGTGGTATTATAAGTGAAAATTTTATAAAATAAATGGATATTCTTTTCATTCTTTGATTATTAAAAGAAAAATTCAGATATTTATTGACAAAAAAAACAAGCCATTAGTTAGTAAGTAGATCTATCAGAGACTCGTAAAATGTTTCCCCTTTCTTTACGATCGAACGATCTTAATGGGGAAATCATTAAACAAACTGTTTCCTATATAAATCTTTAGATATTATCACAGTTAGAAATGTTTTATTACGGTACGTAGTGAGGAAATTTTATTGGATACAAGTAGCTTTTTTATTGAAACTCTATGTTAGGGTTACAACCTGTAGGTCCCTTATATGCTCGGGTTAATCTCCGTGAAAGTCATAAAAATGCGTTTCAAAGGGCAGAGAAAACTTAGATGGTAGATTTTTTATTTGTGACGACAATTTGATAATAATCGTCGATTTACTACATCATCTATGTTGAGTTGAATTGTACATGTGTGTCCCTACAATCTATAAAATCGAAAGTTTGAATTCCACATCAAGAACTAATGCGCTCGATTGGTTAAAAATATTTTTATTTAATTTAACTTCTATAAGTGATCCTAATCGCCAAGTTATCTTAGACTTGTTATCACATAGGCACATAGCATACAGTATATCATATTGTCTGCTGTTATAACTTCCAACCACCGCCGTTGATACTCTACCATGTACCACGTACCTTCAACACATATTGGTATCAGCGACAATCGAGTGACATCAATGTCACCACACAACACTAACCCATATTCACAAGTCCCCTAAATAAAAAGCAAACATTCCCCACTGAAATTAAATCCGGGTGCAACGTCTACAGCTGTGCTCCACCGCAGTTTAATATAAACCTTGAGCATTGCGTGGTGCAGACAGCTTGATTTAAATCCCTCTTGGACAAAGAAAACGTACCGGTTTTATGGCGCATTAAAGGATTGTTTGTTGTCGGTAATACTAAGTTATAGTTCGCTACATTTTGTAAAGATATTTGTGAGGTGTTTTCAAGAGAACAATGTTGCGTTTTCGAGGGTTAAATTAAATTCTAACCAGATGGGAATTCGTGTTTGTATCGTTGTTTTAATGCGAATAAACAATCTAGACTTATGTTTGTGCGAAATAGAACATAGTTTCATTTGTAGACGCGGTGTTTTTCCTGTTTCTTTGAAATAAATCGAAAGTGCTTGCCTTATTTGGTTGTTATGTTGGTTGTGGTGTGGTCGCAATTTAGTAACTATAATCTCTTTTAATATGCACCACTATCATCCATAATATATTATGTCACATAATATGTTATCCAGTTTTCCTCCATATATCATATTTCTGGTAGATTTTGACTTATACCTATTTATTGATTGCTGTGGTCCTCTTGAAGCCAGGTCCGATTTCGCAAAATTGTAATAAAGAAAAAGTTACAAGATAAAAGCTAAATAGGTATAAGAACACAGAACAAGTTAAAACAGATATACTTTTAACTTTACTATTTAAGCTTAACATCCTTGATCCTACATACTTTTAAAATTACTATTTAATAATTATCTCCAGTGTTCATACTATAAACCTCTTTCTGACAAGAAACATCGCTTCTTCCTTATTCAATTTTCCTAGAACTACTATCCACATATTTCCCTTAATACTTGCAAAATGAATACCAGAAAATTCTACTCATAATATAGAAGAATATATGAACAGGCGAGATTATTTAAAACGGTACGTGTATCATAGAGTTTATTAGGTATTATACGAGCATGTAATGTAGACTGTCGTTGGCAGATACCAAGTTGTGGGAATTTGTCTTTGTGTAAGTTTGAATTGAACTGTTAATCACATACTAACTCCGAATTCCGACGTTCGTGATTCATGTTCTATTGCTCGATTTAAATTTAATACAGACTTATTCGGAATTTGAAACCGAAATATAACTTGTATATAAAACATAATACCTAAAATATTCCTCAAATTCTTATAGAAGAATATTTTAACAGTATTTCCATGAAATAAGTATTGTTCACTGATATCAACAATACTTACATATCAATATTTTAAATTAACTTTAGTTCTTCCATTTTACCGTATGATTGTTTTTCCAGAAACTATTGATAAAAGCCTACCTTCTAAGAATTCTACAATCGACTTCACTTAAACGAAATAACTTATCTGCCACTAAATAAAATTCGTTTCTATTATATTATTTTAAAGCATATCACAATAAACAAATTAATGATAAATGCAAAAATTGATATGCAAAGTCTGCGTTCGCAAAACTTTCTCAGCGAAGATTCGAGTCTTTTGTGTAACTTGTACAGAGAAGTTAACTCGCTAGTTAATAGGACTGATTGCTGTAAACATGGCTGCAGTGAGACTGATGAAGTTATGCCAATTTGGTGCATTATACTTAAGCAATATAGACCGCTTTTCCTAGAACTGGAGATTATGTAAGACTTCTAGGAACGAGAATAGTATTAGATAACCTATAATTGTAGACTAACGATATGTTTAGTGGAATTAGAGACACATAGATTTATATTAAATGTGTAATTTAGAAGCTCCTTACCATATAAAATTTCTAGGAAGGTCTTCATCTTGACGATTTTCTGATTAGTCTGAATCCACTGCTACGAATAATAGAGGTACAAAACTATCAACTAGAAGAACTGTATGTTTAGTTTGTAGATAAGAAGCATATAGCTATAAATAAAACCTGTATTTAGAAGCTTTTTTTCGCGAATTTTAATTTCATCTAATTTCAACTACCTCTTTAAATTTCTTGTTCCAACTACGTATGGATATAATCTATCAAAATTCAATTAGCAGGAAGAAACTGATACAGGCACATACCACGTTTCAGCCATATAATCTTATTTCTAAGCAAAAGAAACACAGGTTAATTTCATACTACATAAAAAATAAACAAGTATTCTCGGAAACTTGATCGTTTCGCAAGTGTTCAGAACGTCAGGTTAGAGCATAATGAAGAAATTGCGGCATAAACTTTTCATTACATACGTTGAAAGCTTTACGATAATCGCGCTATATTATCAGAATGTTATGTAGACTGCGGCTAAAATTTAATAATTTTTCCAAAACTCCTTAACCCAGTTATAAACTGGTAGCATATTAAAGTTAGATTAAACTGAATCACAGAACACAGAGTGTGAATAAAACGAAGCCAAGTGGCCGTGCTTCAAACTTAGACTTAGAGTACATGAATAGTGTCGACAACTAATCGAATTTTAACCTATTCTTGGGCATTCATGCACCAGTTTAAATAGACCTCTTATACTTATTATTCAAACTTACACATTTATTTATTAAATAGACTTCCTTTAACAGCGCTTTTCAAAATAAATAGAAAATAATAAGTAAAAATTCGAAAAGCAATTGAACTAGTTAATGAACTATTGAACTAGATAACTAGAACTAGTACATGGGTTCGCCTGTGAAGACGTCATCGTATCACAACACAAAATAAAGCTTTTTCAGACAAATACATAGAAACTTTCGTAATTCTTCAAATCATATTTACTATCTAAAAATGTAGCAATAAGTTATGACCCTTTTCAAAAGTCCGTCGCAATCTTAATTTCATTATAAATTCAATCAAAATTGATTTATTAGTGTAGCTTGAAAATGTAAGAAACAAAATTCGGAAATAATATTTTTGATAATAAGAACCGCTCTTACCGTATTACTATCGTATCTTCATTCTTCCCGAAGTATTTAATTTTCTGTATTCATAAAGGAAACTCTCAGAAACATATAAAAATCTAATGTCGTCTACAAACGACTACAGGGCCATAATTATCATTCTGCCTAAAAACAACTTGCATTACGCACCAAAATATATTGAAATTTCGTAAATAAAGCAATCAAACAGACCTTTTTACGACAAATTTACGCCCATATAAAAAGAGGGGTCATCCTTAACTGGCTATATATTTCCCTGACTCTCAAAGGCCGTAACGAAATAAAATGCACTTAGCCTTGTCACTGTTACTTACAAAAGGTCCTTTCAGAGAAACTAGATTATTTTGCGTGATAGAAACTTCTCTATTTATTGGTATACTTTTTAGGCTTTTAGTTTCGCTTTTTGAATCTAAATTAATTTAGCTTTATACATTGTTTATAAAAAAATACTCTCAATATGTTTTGACCTATTTTATGGGTGATTTTGATATTATTATCTATTAGTTTGTACTGTATTATTATTGTTTTAGTCAAATTTAAATTGTGCATAATATCATTGTATTAGTTTTAGCTTGTAAGCAATTCAGAATACCGATCTTTGTTTGTGCTAACATCAGTTGAGTCTGCGTTTAAACTTTTCTACAATAGTCTAAAGTCTATCTCATTGGCTTATCTTTCATTGATTCCTTATTTAAAAACCATTTTATTTTTATATTGACCTCGTAGACTTCGATATATTATCTATTGCGCTGTATAATTTTGACTCTGATTAAAGTAACCTTTTCCTCCTTCCTATTATTTTCATATTTCGCGCCTTCATTACAAATTAATGTTTCAAATTATAACATCACCTGACTGCTGTCTAATCAACTGTGAAAAATGGGCCTGGTATTAATAAGATAACTTTCACTCTTCGTGATAAATGATATCTTAAGGAATAGGAAGTCAGACGCGTAAATCATATTTTCTTAGATAGGCTCAGGCTGTGTTTGTATGAGCTATTTTTGGGGTTATAAACGAGTTAATTGTCAAACATTTATCGGACTGGATATCTAATTAGTATGTATATGATTCGCCTGAATATCAAAGGCCAAGTGTGTGAATTGTCAAATCTACATTGATTAAATACATCAATTAAATAACTTGCATTTTTATTTAAGTTCCTTCTAGAATCAATTTTTAACCGACTTCAAAAAAAAGGAGGAGGTTATCAATTCGGCCGGTTTTTTCGGATAGGCCCAGTAGTTTTTATTTTATGAGCATTTTTGTCTGTACTCGATGACTAAATTGAAATGTAGCAAGTAACTTTGATACACTTCCCGGTAACCGATTGAGCTGAAATTTTGTATACGTATGTAAATTGGATAGCGATGAAACATTATCATGACATAGAGCTGATTTGATGATGGAATCGTAAGGTGGCCATAGGAACTCAGTAATATATTGACTCAACTTTATCGAGTTTGGGCTCGTTTGATTCGTGTTGAAAAATACACTAAAACTGCACTACTAAGCACTTAGTATTAAGCCCGTGCACCGACATCAAACCTTTTTAGTAAATAGCACATATAAATAATATGTAGTAATTAATAATATCAAATCTTTTTTATTTTTTACTTTTCCGTTTTTGAAGTCGGTTGTTTTTAACGCAGTTATTTTTATTATTCCATTCCTCATATTTAAAGAAGTCTACTTCACACGACTTATTCCTTACACTGGTAATTCTGTCTAAAGTCACTGTTAATTATGACTCAATACATGGACGATCCTATTGTACAGTCGAATTAACTTCTATACAAATTAAGCAATGACATGAGACTAAAATTTAAAAGTATCCTTCACAAAGAAAGCTTTCTAACCTGACACAAAACCACCTCAAGACATTGTCAATTCCTTATATATTCCTTTTATAATCTTTTTAATACAGTGTTTTCGCTTTGTTTCGATGGAAAAAAGTTTCTCGTCATTATTTACTCCATCCATAATCATTCTCTTATAGCAAAAGACTCATCTACGGTTTTGCGAGTCATCTTCGCGTATAGAATTACAATTATTATGTCCCAGCTTCAAATAGCCTTATTTTATAGCAGTCGGGTGACCATATAAGGCAATAAAGTAAAAAAAAAATTTTTTTTTTGTTTTTTTTTATGTATTTCATTTTTCCAGGGGTATTTGTGAACAGATTAAATGCATGCAATTTCTTTGTTAGTTAATTGAAGAAAAGCTCGGTTTATAACCAAAAAAAATATATAAATACTTAACAGTACCTACTAATAATAATTCGTATCTAATGAATGTTGATTGTAAAAAGTTTTTCTTCTAAATATAATATGACGAACAAATTACGTTTACCTTTACGAGAAATAGCATTATCTCCTTTTTCTTTCCTTGATATATTGGAATCGAGAAAATATCATTAAGTTTGATATCAATCCCCCGCGGCTACGTTGAGTCGAATACTATCTACTTATTGCAATTTCATAATTTACTTTTTTATTTACTAAACTTAGTACTTAATGTTATACAGAATACAGATGTATTACAATCATT
This sequence comes from Colias nastes, assembly GCA_907164665.1. Taxonomy (NCBI): domain Eukaryota; kingdom Metazoa; phylum Arthropoda; class Insecta; order Lepidoptera; family Pieridae; genus Colias; species Colias nastes. The sequence continues at coordinate 28,029 of CAJQZM010035170.1, forward strand.
TAGATACAAAATTAAAGTATTATATTTGTTTTGCTGAAGGCTTTCAGCTTTTATTGCAAACAAACATTCCAATAGTTAACAGAACAAAAATTATCCTCTATAGTTGTTGTCTAGTTAAACCATAGTAATAAAAACGTGTAGGTAGGTAGAGTTTTCCGTTCTTTAGTTATTTCATTTATTGTATGTGTATTATCAGGAAATTTAGAGGAGCCAGTTTAGATGTAATTCCATCAATGTAAAAATGAGATCTTCTTAGAAGAACTAAAAGTAATTACCCAATAAGTTTTAATGCTTTATTATAAAAATATAATATCCATAATAAATTATAACATTAATAAAGTTATATCATGGAAACACTAGTCAGTATTAACGAGCAAGCGACGGAAAAAAATGAGTTATGACGTCATCCGAAGCTACGAGATAATCATCTCGCTTATCACGCGAAAGGGCCTGCTTTGTTTTTGTGTTGTTTAGATAAGGGCTCCTAATTAATTATACGGCTAATAGATTACATCGACTTCGGCTAAACTTCTCTTGTGTTCTGTTATCCTGGTAACAAAAAACAATAGAGTACTTGAGATAATACAACGTTTGATAATGACAGATAATACAAATACAATTTATTTTTCTACATAAAATCGGGATTGAATGAAGTGAAAATTAATTTATCAATCGAAAATATATGACTAGATAGATAATACATCTTTCAAACTTTTACTTAATAGACATAAAAAGTAAGAACTTAAATTCAAAATTCAACATGTGAACATCGGACAATATCATTCAACAAGGTTTTAAATTACAACTCGTTATAAAACCCGTTAGATATTTCCAACATAATATGCATTTATCGCTATTCAGACATAACACATCACATAATCACGTTACTGATGATCCAATAGTTTTTTCCCATCCGTTAATCACTAGACGCAGCTATAGAAGGTACCTATAGAAATTTTCATTTAAAAATATGCGGTTCTTTTTTCAATATCCAATAAAATAAAACAACATAAAGAAAGCTATATTCTCGAGCACACTGCAATCATAATTTCAGAAGGCTGTCTTACTTAATTCCTTTTGAACTTTTGAACCAACTTTAGCGATAATTTTGTAAAGTTATACGGTAACTTTATGAATTATGCAACGGTTCATGTAATTGTTTTTGGATTAATATAGTAAGTTATGAATTCTGAAAGTAGGGCAAGGAAGCCTTTATAATTTTTGTCTAATATAAATTGTCTGCTCGTTAAAATAATTGGGGAACAATTCCAACCTTATTGTTTGCAAATAACGCTATTGTGTTACCTACTGTAAGATGCTTCAAATTCTCTTTTATCATTTCAAAAGGTTAGTCGTAGTCGATTTTGATAAAATTCAATTCAGTTCATTCAGTAAGAAGGAGGATATTTAATGAATATGCATATGACTGTGATAATATAAGGAAATCCGAAATTGTATTGAAGAGTGTGTGTAAAACTGTGGTGTAAAATATGGGAATTTTTAGGTGATAACTTATTATATAGAGTGGACTATCACCACAAGTTGTCCCCACTTAGTAAGGTAATGACGAGAAGATGATAAAACATCATTATCAATTTGTATGTGGTTTTTAATGAGTATAACCACTTACGATTAAGATTAACCACTCAACATCTCTATCACTAGAACAAATGTATGCATAGTTACACAAAACACTTTGTCTTCTTCAGTACTGAAAACCAGTGTTACAGCAACTTAATCTGTAAAATTATACTGATGTGAGGACCATTTTAGCATCATTATATATATTTTTTTTTATTTCCAGATTTTTTTTCTGCTGTATTTTTATTTTGGTGACAAATAAAGGTATGTATATATGTTTAAATGTATCAAGTAGTACACACAGCACCAAACTTATACACTGCGATCTCTACTTCAAACTCTAGAGATGTAAATACACGTCTCCTTATTAGAAACTAAAAACACCCAGGCTCATTCTTCTTAACTCTTAATTCTACTTGGATAATTCTGTTAAAAAGTGTAAGATACTACACCACTGTATACAGAATCGATCCTAAGTTAGTCACACGTAAGCCATTCATTTACATGAACGCTTCACCGAAGGCGCTAAGCGTGTTGTGGTCTGTTGAGCGCTGTTGGTTTTTCACCGCGCATACGTTACAGCGATTCCTATTGCTAATGACTTATTGATACTTACTATTTTAAATATATGTATCTACATAATAATATTTAATAGTTAACATTCATATTTAATAGATTATAAACTATAAAGTGTTCACAAATATCAATACTAGGATAGGATGAACGAAATAATAAAAACATTTGTAAACTGCGTCTATATTTTGGCGCTTAAACAAATATTCGGCAATGAAAGAGCGCAATATCGCAAAAGGTATTTAATTAAAAAGTGTTAGGAGTACAATTCGTACATTTTGACAGCAACCGCCGCTGGATGCTGGATGCGCGAGGTGCTGCAGCGGAAGTCATAAGATTCAAGCTGTTTTATAGTCTAAAATCTAAATTATTTCATATTACTCGAGATCAATCAATTCGTTGAGTATCTATATTTCGTACTCGTTTCACTGTTAAATTAAATTTTGTTAGTTTTCCCCTTTTTAGTATAATGTGTTATGGTTCTCTGAGCAACAGTGCACAACTTTTGTTACATTAACACATTTAACAGAATAATTGGATGTAATGGATGGAAATTGGGTGAAACCTTACAGTAATATAGTTATGTACAGAACAACACATGAACTTTAGAAATACTTGGTTATGCCCGCGGTTTCGTTGGGTGAAACTGGGCACAGCTCATAGATATAAAACAACACCATCCGCTCATAGCTCTTCGCAAAGACATCTGGTCGAAATGAACAACCAGCGGGCTGTCGACCCTTGTCACGAGTCACGTTCATTGAAACGATATTAACCACATATTCTGTAATCCGAGTTGCGGTGTGCTGCATAAGTAGATATCAAGCACCATATTATAATATGAGGTACCTCGTATTGGAATTATAGAGGTATCATGATTTTTATTTTCGATTTTCTATTCATGCTAAATAGAAAATAAGTAGGAAGAGATCATTTCAAGTTTGTTATAACTTAGTAAATTGTTATTTATAATTTATAGCTAAAGCATTATCCTTTATATAATTGAAGGGCTAATCTAGATTACGTACATTCTAGATGCATAAAAATAACCTTTTTTCAAATCGGACCAGTAGTTCCTGAGATTAGCGCGTTCAAACAAACTCTTCATCTTTATAATATTAGTTTAGATTATAGACATAATTCTACCCACATTTCTAAGTATTCACGTTAAAGGCACAACACCTTATCCCACTTTAAAAATTCTCTTCACAGATTCACGCATACAATGATCAGATATTACTTCAATAGAGTTTCGAGTGTCTCGCACGTCGTAATGGGCTCAAAGTGTAGGTAAATACATATTGCTTTTAAACCATTTGAATAAACACCCACACCTACAAGTACACCCAAAAACGTTCATTACCCTGGAACAAATATAGCTCTTATTGCGTCGGTTTTACGGAGCATTTTCGGGTTTACTGTTAATTCGTAGACATACAATCAGCAGAGGTGTACGCCAAAAGACATCCCTTCTAATGGAATGGATAAAACTCCTTTACGTTTATTCGTTTTTGAGAATGAACTGAACTGAGCGGAAAATCTTCCACTGTCTACTTTTTGATGGTGAAATAACTTTGGGTAAGACACCACAATTTACTTTGAATTATAGATAGGTATGCACAAACTAAATTAGTTAAAAGACAGGAGAGCTTCACTATAACAAATTACATTGCGAATCTCATTTAAAGTTAGAAATCCTTCTCTTAATCTATGACAGAGCAAAGTACCTAAAAATATCTTTTCAAAATCCAATCATGAAAAAACATCTTCGATCGGTAACGACAAGACAGTGTTTCTGAACAAATGAAACATTTTCTTCAGAAACAACGAGCACCGTCCCAAAACGCCTACAGTCCGTGATATTAAAATAAATAACCGATAAATGTCGAACAATTTTCGCGTAAAGTTGAAGGCACAACTTGTTGATACATTTCCGATATTCACAAAACCTTGCATTACTCAAATTGAGATGATTTTCAAGCGATTCGAACTGAAATCGCAATCATGAAATGCAGTGCTTTATGTTTATTAAAACTCTTTAAAAGGAAAATGGAATGAGATTTCACTAAACGCCACTGCTGAATCCAGGGAGTATTCAAAATTATATGGATATATTTTCCTGTTTAAACTTATCGATATATAAAGTTATTTCGACTCTTATAAGATTTCCGTTATTTTCTAACGTGTACTTAAATACTAGGTACTTGTCACTAGTATTTCGTTACTAGTATAGTCGAAATAGTCTTCTCTCGGTATGTTATTTTTGTAAATAAATGTCTACTTTAAACATTTATTCCGCTCACACAAATACAGGTAAAGCTATTGACAGACAATTAACTTTTTCATATTATTTATGTTAGCTGATCGCCCGCAGCTTCGTCTGCAAAGGAAATTTCCATGGGAATGAGAAACCTGTCTATAAATGTGTGTAAACAACCTATCCTTATAATATGTAACCGATGTCACGGTCTACGCTATACCCTTTGACTATCTCCAGGTGCAAGAAGCATACCATTAAAATAACTGTGTTGTGACGTGAAAGAAACTAGAAAAACAAAGACATAAACTTTCGCATCTATACGATCGATCTAATTAGATTAATTTTCTTCACGATAGGCATCAAGTATCTACAGCAAAAACTGTAGACACATTCACCTATATTCAGCCAATTCTGTACCCTTTTTGTGACCGCTTTAATATTTTAATACATATCATACAAGATATGAAGAATGGGTGACACTTCCTCAGAACGTAAGATAAATTGACCCTTCGGAGCAACTAGGCTAAACAAATGATTAATATACTGTCAACGATGAAGATACACTACATAAGGTGGCCGAAACGGCCTAGCAAACGGTTAATAGTATGAGGTATGAGAGTTTGACCGTCTATGTTAAGTTGTGTTTAAGCATAGGCGATGAAGTCAAGTATTCGATTTCTGATTCGATGTACCTACTGAAAGAATTCACAAGATTCAATTCACAACGAATTCACGTTAAAACGCGGATAAAATGCCGTCACACAATCGATTAAAAATAAATTAAAACAGCAAATCGATATTGTATCCCCATTTTGTTTATGTCAAGTTTTGTTTCACGATTGAATGTAATCTACCTTTATGTAAAAATTTACTGTACACTATCCTAAACAAATAACCAGCGAAGACACAAGGTATTTTCACATTTATAATATTGGTATGTTCAATACCTATTCAATACATAACAATTACGAACTACATAAATTACCTGTATTCATATCTATTGAAATGTAGGTAATTAGGTAAATGAAAATGAAAAATAATTTAAAATTCAAAATCCTAAATCTACAAAAGCCATGAAGAAATTCGTAAGTCTTACGTAAAAAGTAAGTAGCCTTATTATAAACTTACCATGACAAATAGATATCAAGAGACAAGATGTAAAGCGGCAAACATCAAACGATATATCTTTAGAAAGTTGGAGAGCAGTGAAAGTGAAACAAAGAAAACTCTTACGTCTTTATCCCCAAGGAGAGTATAATTTCATCAGTGGTAACATGACACGTAGATAATAATCCGGTAAGGCACTGGTCAGAATATCTTCGCTATTTATGTGGGTACCTATATCCTAGTCGTAGGTTTTTTATTCGAGTATGTAAAAAACTGTAAGGTCTGATAATTACTCATTGTAAGTCCTCACCCTAATAAAAACTACCTAATTCATATTTGACTGCTTTTCTAACTCAAAATATTAAATTTTTCCTGGTGATTTTACTTTCTAATCCTAGCTTGATTGTGAGGAATTCTAAAGCCTCTTAGGTATTGTCTCTAATAATGTTGTCAAATTTGTTAGATTTGATTATTTAATCTACCACATTTTATAATTAGTATACTGCACTCTTTACTGGTATAATAAGTCGTCCTCGTTCCCAAAGATAATATTTGCCTATCTAGTTACGAGATAATAATATGCAGTGTAAACCTGACGTACGTTGGAATTTGGAACTTGATGAATATGGGAAGAGTAAATTAACGCCCATCAGTTATTATGTTCCCTCATTGCAGTGCTGAACAAAAGTTAAACATTATTCTACAGTCATTGATTTAAGCGCAACATTATAAAGCTGAAGAGATTGTTTATTTTATTGAACGTACGGAACTACGGGTCCGATTTGAAAAATTATTTCAGAGTGGATAGGTCATTTATTACAGGGTTTATAATATCATCACACTAAGATCTATAGGAGCGGAGAATGCGGGTAAAACCGCGGAGCAAAGCTAGTTAAGAATAATAAGACTGCTGTAGCCTACGTGTAAAGATTACAAAAATCTTCATACCACGATAAGTTTTATTTTTTTTTCTCTTAAAGGCAAGGCTTATCCCAGTATAGGAAAGAGTACCTATATAGCTATTAATCTAGAAGGTGCCTCATCCAACAATCTCGCGGCACGCCTCAAGACGCGTTCGGTGCGTGATCAGAAATGTGATGTGGCCGTATCGTCCGTGGAAATGGAGCTTATTCCAATGACAGCGGAAAAACGGCCGCCACAATTGGAAACATTTTCAGCACCTAACTTATAAATTATACGGGATATTTGCGGAATGGCCTCTAATTTTTCTTGAATGTGTGTTATGATCGAAGGGTTAAGTTATTTGAAACATTAGAGCTCATAAGACTTTAAAAATGATACCATTGATGTGATACCATTTCTAGCTATTCATTAAATACTCACTTATCTATACTAATATTATAAAGAGGAAAGGTGTGTATGTATGTATGTATGGTTTTCACGCATAAACTACTGGACCGATTTTGATGAAATTTGGCACAGATAATCTTTAGACCCTGAGAAAAAACATAGGCTACCTTTTATTGCGAAATATGTACCACGGGCGAAGCCGGGGCGGACCGCTAGTCACTAAATATAGTTAACAGTTAAAGGATCGACTGTGAAACTTTTCCTCGTTTCATTTATAGTATGTTTCACTTCCCTATTGGCTTTAACTTGCCACTTTTGATACACCACTTATACCGTCCCTTCTATTCCCATCTTCACGTCTCTGCAAACGCTCCATAATAATTTTCATTGTCTTTTCGAAGTGGTTTTGTTCCACGAACTCGGGCTTTTAACTTTGCCGGCACGTTGGCGGTTGGCTCACGTTAGTATGTGACAAGACCGTTCTCTAAATAATAGATTTCCCCACCTCAAAGTTGGATCGTTAGGACGACCTCATTTAGCGACTCATACAGAAAACCTTGATTAATTATTCTGATCCCAAAGCTGGGTCAATGCTTTAGTTTTAAAATTTGCATCGCTATCATTTATTAGCTTTTGATCTTTTCTGTTTCAATTTGACTATTTGGTGCTAATGGTGTAACAACATTTTATAATTTAACGAGCTAAGGTCGTATTTGTACAGTGTGTGCTGTGAAAAAACGAAATAAAACTACATATAAACGAATGAAGCTAATAAAAAGAAAAGGAATAAAGTTGTCTTCGCTCTCAATTGCCAAAATACTTCATTCAAAAGTCGAAAGGGATTAAATATTCGAAACGCAATGTCACTTAAACAGCGCTAACTTCCCGTTGATCCGAACTTTTCCAATCCAAGTAGTTGAGTTACAAAACGTGATGTGGTTTAAATGTTACGAATAACTTTAGCATTGTTGAAAGATTTTACATCTGTTTTGTTGCCTTACTTAAGGCAGAGATTAATCTCCTGTTTAAGATTTCTTGGCAAAATTCAATCAGCGATGAGAACGCTTCGTTAAACACGACATTTTAGTGATGTCCCATGTCGTGGGAAGCTTTTGTCTCCTTTTTTCTTTTTCTTTTCTCTCTACACACACGCGCTATTTTGTCCTATAAAAAATAAGAAACAACAAGTTAAATACTAACGTTTTGTTGCTACTAATATCATAACTTTCATTAATATTCTCTTATTAATTTCATGTTAAGTGTTAAAATTGGTTAAGAACAGAATAGATTGAACTGAACAACTGCTATAAAATTACCGATGTGAAATGTGAACATAATATTATATTATTACAAGAAAACCAATTGTCGTCTACAAGTGCAACAGACCAACGACACTACATTTATTCTTCCTTATAACTGAGGTTGCTTTTGTGAGATTAGCGAAAAACTGTTGATATTACAACAGTTGTTCAACTTTATGATGTACAATTACTTTCTTTCGTAGTGATTAGGTTGAGGAAGCGTCGAGTTTGGTTTAGGGTCTTTTACGGTGGACAACATGTGGTTTAAGTATTCTAGAATGTAGATAATTAGCTCTGTTGCTTTAATTATTGAATTTGAATAACAATAGGGTATAAGGCAGTCGATTTCGTTAATTATTAAAATCTTAAATTGATTTATGGTAAAATATATTAAACAGATAGGTACCTACTGGTAATGCAGATATTTTGTAAGAAAAACCTTATTACAATAATCCTTACTAATTATTAGGTAATCGAATGAAAAACAAATGAGAATTTTTTTAACTACGCATTTTGTACACACAAAATCGCCCGCAGAACTAGCGCTAGCAGTTAGCACCCATCCTTAACTATGCTCGTACTAAATAAGAAGAATAAATAAAACGCAGCGGCCAAAACAAAGCTCCTATCTTAATTATTGCTAAGGAAAATCGTATTATACGCAGTTGACAAGCAGTATAGCGAAGTTATGTTTTGAGTTCATTAACTAATTCTGAGTCTGCCGGTTATCCGGCGAGCTACAAGAAACAAAACTAATGGCGTAGCAACAAGAGTACCTACTGATATCAACTACGACTCCGTTTATAAGCGGGTGCGGTTTATAAGTTATAATTATTTGGGTTTTCTGGCGGTAATTATCTTCAATGCTCTGTGTATGGAGCCACAATTACATTAACAACTCTGTAGATTGTAGCCTATAAAAAGTAATAGATACCTACCAATTAAACGTTTTTTATTGGTTACCTCACGACTATAAATTATGGAGAACTGATAGAAGTACAGTCAGAAGATGTAAAAGACAAATATTAGAAGCACATCGCTTCTGAATGAATGAAGTACCATGTTCGTATTAAAACTGACTCCAAACGTATCGGCCATTTGTACTTATTCCTAATTCTATGAATTTGCCAGTTATCATTGAAATTGCAAATGTAAAGATCTTGTCAATCTTTACGCATAATCAGTTCTTAATTCGCATAATTACCAACATTCATATCTCCGCTCTGCATTAAATACCTACAGATTTCTTTCTTATTTAATTCATTCGTCTAAGCTGCATTTAATCCACAATAATTCACGATCGTATCTAAATGAAACGACATTTAGAAATTTAGTTCCAAACACGCGGCAGCACCACCCAGTGTTCCGCTGTCTTCTCATAAATCAGACTACATTATAATTTATGGTCGGGAGCTAGGACGCGGACGCGCAATTAGCTGCCTTAACGAACGCTCTAAATAAATATCATTTCTTGATTAATATCACGTCGTGATAAATATGTTGATATTATTCAAAACGTGGCCAAGTTTCGCGGTCAGTCAAACAAAGTGAGGCTTATTAAGCACCCCTTGTTTGTCATTGAGGAGGGCTGTGAATCCTTTACCTCTGTAAAAAAGAGCACAATGAATATATTATGTCGTAGTGTTTAGCATAGATACAAAAGTTTCTTGTTTTCCATTATTTATTCGGTAGCTCAGTAAAACAATTTGTATCCTTTCTAGATTCAAATGTATGTTATAGCTGCAGTTATAGGCCTAGCTGATACCTACCTATATCAGCTAGGCCTATAACTGCAGTTGAAAATAATGCTAAGTTGATTTTATAGTCAATAAAATATTATTGTGATTATAAAATATAACTATCTACTCTACCAACTCTATCTATACCTACATATTTCGAAACTTGTCGTTATAATGATTTCCCCGACGTTTCAAGGAGCCCTTAACGAACCGCTGCATATGGGTCAAGAAAGTTTAATTAATAATAAGCAATGTTCATAGCAAAGTTTGTGCAACGGTCTTGCAAATCGTATGTTAAATATATAAGCCCACTGCACTACAGCTAAGGTTCAAGTTGTCGAGATTTCTCAAGAGATTGCCAGGCTAATGGGAATACATTAAAAAGTCTGCCGAACCGTTGGAACGCATCCAGATTTCACCAAACCAACTGATAACCTTCTTGAGTGAAGTTCAACTTACATATTTATATGTTAGATAGAATAGTGAAATGTATCAAGGCTTTTTTATTTTGCGTTTGAGTTATGAATCAACTGAATGTATTTTGTATTTTTTACGTATTAAGTATATAATTAGTGAAAGGCTTTTTTATTTTGCGTTTGAGTTATGAATCAACTGAATGTATTTTGTATTTTTTACGTATTAAGTATATAATTGTATGTGTTTTAAAACATAACATACATACATAGGTCCTCCAGGCTATGTTAGACTTTTTTCTTTCCTTCCTTATCCAAGTGAGAAAAACATAATATAAAAATTAGAAGGTAGTTGTTAATTTATTATTGTAGTAACACGACTTATAAAATCAAATTCAAAGTCTGAATCGATATCATTCATATGGAAAGGAAAACCAATCGAAAGAGTAGTTCGAAATAGGAGATTTTTAGTACATACCTAGTTTTAGTGTGAAGTGTTGTATGAAATTAAAATACAATTTCCTTTAAAACAATTTTATTAGCAGAAATCATACAGTGTACAAAAAAACGTTTAAAGAAAATTCATTAAACCTCTAAAGAGTAAATCAGAAATATACAAACAAGGTATTGAGCTAGCATTTCTACCGATATTTTCTTATTCAGTAAAAAACAATTAAAAATATTTTTCTAAATATTTTTCACAACAGCTAAAAGTTGACGTAGCATTATTGACGATAGGAATCCGTAAAAAATCGGTTTTGCCACCTACATACATATTTAAAAAAAACAAATAAGTCTTTTCAAGTAGGGTATCTTTCTGGAATACTATATATACAGTACAAACGTACATATTTAAAATTAATCTATTGGATAGAAGTAGCAACTTTTTGTTGTATCGGTAAATTAGAACTTCAAGTATAGATTGACTTACTTATCTTAGTCATGTGATAAGGTAACGATTTAATTGAACCGAGAATTCATTCAAAAAATATAACTATATTTTATCGGTCTTACTAATAAAATGTTACCCATTCGCTTTGCAATGGATTAGTTATTGCAATAACCCGTCTTGTTTTTATGATTGACGTTTCATGTGAGCAAGAGCAGGACAAAGCTATGGTAGAAAATGGTAGAAATTTATCCATTGTTTAACTTTTTATTAGTAAGGCCGTATATCATTAACGGATTAAGGATAAAACCATTAGAAAGTTCTCATGATTTTATATCCAACACTTCATCACTTTAATAAAACTATGAAACTATAGTAATAATATTCTTAAATTCAATCGGCGATATATTAATGTTATTATTTGTTTTCAGGTCTTCAGAGATATGTTAGATCAACTATAACTGTACAACTAGGAGGCGTTCAACTTTAGAAATGAACTATAAAGAAAAATGACATCTCAAAGTTTTATAAAAAACATCGGTACAAATGCGACCTTAAAAACAATTTTATACAAAACGCGGCAATTTTCGAATGTATTCTTTATTCGTATACTTATGTTTTTAAGAAATAAAATACATATACATAGTTTTGACATTCGTATTTGACTAAAACTACAATTTAGTGCTGACTTCGTAAGTAGATTATGACAATCTCGGCAAAATAAACGCAACATTAACTGTACATTAAAATACAGAACTTACAATTATTATCGAAATATAAAAATATATGTAATACATACATCGTTTATACACAAACAAAATATATATAAGCAAATAAAATGCTTATTGCTATCTCGCTCGGTTGCAATAAAATATCAATAAGAGTGAGCGAGAGATAGATTCCTATAATAAAGTGACTTGGCAACATATGAAAGCATTTTATAAAAAGATGGACTGTATTTTTATAGTCATACTAATTCATTTGTCTTATTTTAATAATAACAATTTCTCCAATTTATTCTAGATGGCAGAACGTTAAGAATTTTAGAGTTAGTATACAACAACCTAGGCGCTAGAGTAGTGAATTTCATGCAATTCTGTATATGTCAATATTTATAATTATTTTTATCCAGCTTTTAGCTCACTTTATCCATTTTTTATTACTTTCCAGTGCCTATATAAAGCTGAAGAAAATAATACAAGAAATTAAAATTTATTGCTCATTTCTAGATATCTATATAAACTTATCTAAAATCAAAGGCTGGATGGATGCTTATTGCTTATTTCATACTTCTTTTCTTAATCAGACCAAAAATAACAAACTTTTTAATAGAACATTCCGGAAAAGACGAACCACACAAAAAAATATTCGTAAATGCTCAAACATCGTCCAGACATATACAGAATCGTTGGTGTTAAAATTAAAGCTATTTTATAGGAAATATCTATATCACATAAGTGTATGAGGCTTTGGAAATTAATATACATTATTTATCAATAAACAATGTACATTAATTTCAAATTGATGTAACAGCTGTAGAATTTTTTGAATATTTATAAGATAAAATTGCTAGAGGATAAATGCATTAAGACAGTTCGATTCAAATTTTAAAAGTCAATAACAGCAGCCCACAAGGGAATTCCTCCTTTATTTTGATATTAAAAATATCTATAAAACAACTCATTTAGTTAAAACAGCGAATATCGCTTCTATAATTGCGAATAAACAAGTAAATATTCCATATCTCCTATCCTATTCTTTTTTCATTCACAAGAGTGAGACACATATAAGTCATAAGATTAAGAAGATACGATGATTCGTATAAAAACAATTAATACATTTTCGTTTTTATCGACGTTCGAAGACCTATACTTATCAGAATATTCGTGTCAAATTTTCCGAGTTTTGTTTGTCTTTATTATATATATGATTCAGCGAGTCATTTATATTTAAAATCTGAAATTAAAGCGGTATATATTCCCTCAGCTGCTGTAATGTATCTTTATCCGTAGACTGCAACAGTCTCTCGAATGTCTCCGCACCAACTTGATTCTTCAACGTTTGAAGCTGGAAAAAGAAACAATTTCATTATGTTACTAGCTGCTCCGCGCGGTTTCACCCGCGTGGCTCCACTCCTGTTGGTCGTAGCGTGATGATATATATTATATAGCCTATAACCTTCCTCGATAAATGGGCTATCTAACACTGAAAGAATTTTTCAAATCGGACCAGTAGTTCCCGAGATTAGCGCGTTCAAACAAACAAACTCTTCAGCTTTATAATCTTATATATAAAAATGAATCGCAAAATGTGTTGGTAAGCGCATAACTCGAGAACGGCTGAACCGATTTCGATAATTCTTTTTTTATTATATTCCTTGAAGTACGAGGATGGTTCTTATGTAGAGAAAACGTAAACATGTACCACGGGCGAAGCCGGGGCGGACCGCTAGTATTAGTATAGATTAGAATGTCTACCCACGATCAGGCCTCGTTCCATGATGTATTAAAAAGCAGTTTTATTTCCTATGTGGAATAGTAATAGCGTGACTTTTATCGTTTTTATCATGATGAAACTAAATCTAAAATTACACAAAATGCTTTGACACAGCTCTCGCAAATGTTTTAATATAATTTTTTATAAAAAAAAAAAAAAACATAATAGGTATTACCATGTCGAACAGAAATCGTAAAAGTGTGAAAATTATAGGTAACTTCGTGATTTTTTTTTATCGAGTCAATTTTAATATTTTATGTTTTTGATCAAACAGAATCCTCGAAAACATCATATTTTTATTTTTTAGATTTGGTCTTGAATATTACACGTATAGCGCCCGGCAAACTTCTTGGTCGAAAAATAGCGTGGTGGGGGAAGTTTGCGCATCAAGTTATAATAAAATAAAAAAAAAATCAACTCTTTATTAGCAGGTAGGTAATATTTAAATTAACAATTTATGTATTATTATTTATTTATGTAAGTATTATTTATTTAGTACATTTTTATATGTCACCACGCTACTTTTCGGCCGAGAAGTTTGCCGGGCGCTATATCATCTTATAGAAGATTGGTAATTTTGCTTTATACCTACCCACTTTTAAGACGACGCGAGCGAAGCCGTGGGGGGAAAGCTAGTTTACAATGTTAGTATGGCAAAGTACCAGGCGCGCATAACCAACCTG
>CAJQZM010035171.1:0-23826 GCA_907164665.1 Colias nastes
ATGTAAGTGACTTATTGTCTTAATGGGAATAAATGTCTTTAAACCTTTATGTCCGTAACGCATTGTTTAAATATTTACAGATGAAATAGCTTTTAATCATATTTACTCAGCCTATTATTTAAATTGGGACAAATAATAATAGACAAAAAGATTTCATTTTAAAGGCATTAATAATTGTATAACTTCAAATGTTTAACAGTCGTCAAACCTAACTATATACCAGTATTATAATATTATCTGTGCTATATACGTACCTGTTTAGAGTACATGGTCGTCCGACTGGCTGGCCGGTCGTCGCTGACCCTCTGCCGCTTTCTGCCCGAGTTTTCATCCTCCGATTCGTAGCCTTTCGCCGAGTGTGCTATGTCTGCCTATAGAAACATATTCCTATGTAAATATTTGATTTTAATTTCTTGAACCAATAGGAATTATTCTTAGAAAACAGATAACGCTATTATCCTTTGTCGAGGACCTACGAATATCCTAAGTAAAATACGTATTTTACCTCAACCTACGTAGGTTGTATAAAAATTTATCACTTTCTTCCTTCTACTTTATTCAATCTTATAAAACAAGAAAAAACGAATTCAAACATTCAAAAATAACTGCCCACGTCACACCCCGGACACTCCATACAAAATTATCGTTTTGACAGTCACACTGTAGAGACTGCAAATGTGTGTGTTAACGCTTTATGGTTGGCACATTTGTGACTAGCGTAAAAAAAAATTCGCGTTTTTCTGATGAAATACATCCGTAAACAGCACAATATCTAACCATTTTCTACGAAAAACGATAATCACAAATCCAAAATAATAAAATTACTTTAAGAGGCCGTATCGATTTTAAGAGTGATTTTGACTTGTTTCTTTAATTCTTTAGGAGCTCGTTTAAAAAAACTAACTACTATGTTATATGAAAGTAATGGTATAATTTAAAATTCTCTAGAATATTCGATTATATAGATCTGCCGTAACAACGTTTGCGCTCCCGTATATAATCTAAAATTCTAGAGAACTTTAAATTATTCCATTTCTTTCATAAAACATATAATATGTATTTTTTTTATTGCAAATTTTTAAGCATTAACCTATCATTTAGTGTGTATTTTTTATTTTTTTTTAACTCTGTTGTAAGAACTAGAAATTCGACGCCATATACGCATAAAATTTCATCAAAGTAAGGCTATTTTAACTTAGATGTTCTTTGAATTTTTCAATAAAAGTACATAAATTGCCTCGAACATATTTTAGGATGTCTCAGTGTCTTTACTGTAGTATATTTTATAAGAAAACTTCTTCTATTAAATTCCGTGTAAAATACAAAGACACGAACGTCCCGCATGGAAAAAATTGAAACACGCCTTAGGTTATTGGCTATTAAACAAACTGGACAATGAATATCAATAAATTGTCTCGAACGTATTTTAGATATTGAATGAATCTTTAATTTAAGATATCATCACACATTGTTACTAATTCAGTTTTGTTAAAGGAGCGTCTAAAGAATTACAGAAACAAGTAAAAATCACTCTAAAATCGATAAGGACTCTTAAGTCAATTTGATTAATGTTGTCAATCTTCGTTGCGTATCGTCCTTGCAGAAAAATGTGGCCCATTTTAATCACGATCGCGCGGGGTGAGGTAATAGTTTAATTTTGGCGGGAGGCGGAGAGTGTCCGTTCTGTAGCGTTTAGCTACTATTATGTATTCTGTGCCCACGTTCAAAATCTGTTTAGATTTCAGCACACATCGAATAACCGCACTGGAAAACCGGAGATAGCATTCACAAGTGAAATGTGAAATTATTTTGTTTTTATTTCATCAATTTATTTATATCTAAACGTAATTTAAAAGAAGACAATTTAAGTAAAATAACCTTTCCTCCTTCCTCAAAATTTATATTCTAAATATTTCTCTAAAATACAGTTATGTTTTCAAAGTTGTTTAGAAATAATCCTATTCACAATACTAAGTTCTCCACAAAAGCAGTGGTTTATTCCAATTATCTAAAAGCGAGTAAGCCATCGATTCAAGAAGCGAGATATTTAGCTAAATTTATATTGAATTCCAGCGAAACCTAATTAGACTGCCAAATTAAAATAACACTTTATGAGTTTAAAGTGAGAATGAAATGGAAATTTCATTATTTTATTACGGGTATCATTTAAGCTATCACCAATTTAATTAGTTTTGTGTTTCTTAAATAATAGGGTTTGTCCTCAAAATAGTAGATCTGTCACCAAAATGTAGTCACCAAACAATGCAAAATCAGTTCCACAATAAATCACCTAAAATCCTGAGATATAAGGTCTAGTACCAAATAAATGTTTTTGTATGTATTATAATAGGTGTGTCCTAATAAGTATTTAAGGGGCCATAGACCGAAATTCATGTTTCTAAATCATGTTTTTTTCAGAGAAATCATCATATTTAAAATCCTAAAAAAATATATAGTACAGATAAACGTTTGATCTAGTGGAATTTTTGGATAGAAACACAATATTAAACATTTCACTCGATAAAAAAAAATCAGAAGTAGCATCGATTTTGAAAGCATTTTCAGTTTTATGCGAATTAGGGAAACGCTATTTTTATGAAAATTTTACTTTTCATTTACTAATCAGGTTTTACAGTGGAATTTTTGGATAGATTTATAATTTAGCCCTTATTTTTTTTTATATAAAATATAATACGTAAAACGCGACTCGCGCGCACCACGCCAGTGCCGCCAAAGTCCAACCGGACGTCACCGAGGGAGGACCTGTGCTAGTTTTGCTCCCGACCACGTTGTAGTCGCCGCTCGTATAATTAGAACCGAGCGGCAAGTACAACGGCGAGCACGCCACAATATAAATAAATCAGTAGTTTGATTTTATAACCTATCCTAGGATTGTTGGTGTAAATAAATTAACTTCTTATTCTATACTATTAAACGAGCAATATTTGCATATTTATATATTTGTTTGTAAATACAGTGTGGAAATTTTCGATGGGCCCTGGGTGAAAGTACTAGAAATACTGGAGATAGCAAATTTTGCTGAAAGGAAACATTCCTTTATTTTTAAAAAGAAATAGAACTGCATTCAAAGATTTTCAAAAATTCATTTTCTTCGACCGGGAATCGAAAGAACTAAAAATGTAAAAAAGACGTGTGGCACTCGGGGTCTGCCGCGGTAAAGCTATTGCATAGCATACCTTTAAGCCACGCCTCCGAGCCCGTCGGAGTGGGAGCGTGAGGTTTTTCGTTACGGAATTTCTCGATTCGGTCCCCGCGCTCAAGGCCCGCGATACAAGCTATGCAATAGCTTAAAAAATAAAATTTTCTATTTTATTCTTCAAATCAACACAAGTTTCATATTACAATTACTTGTAATTTAAAATTATGTTTTAAAAATTACCTTGCCTGAGATCCTCTTTTTTATGGGTTGTTGAATAGGAATAGCGGCAAAGTTTTGAAGTACTAGTAGGAAGACTATTATGATGTTGGTTGATCTGTATGAGTATGACAAATATTATTTTTATGAAACAACAATCCAAGATGGCGCCGTCGAAAATTTGACTTTTTTTCGTGATGGGTGTCATTTTCATGGTTTTTGGGCTAGCTATTAACGAATATGAGGTCAAAACTATAATCCAAGATGGCGCCGACGAAAATTTTACATCTTTTCGTCATGGGTGTCATTTTCATGGTTTTTGGGGTAGCTATTAGCGAATATGAGGTCAAAACTATAATCCAAGATGGCGCCGACGAAAATTTTACATATTTTCGTCATGGGTGTCATTTTCAAGGTTTCTGAGACAGCTATTAACAAATCCCCAATGTAACCGTCGATAATTTGGTATATTTTTCTTACAACCGTTTACATATTTTTCGAGCAGAATTCAAATTCTGTGGAACTGTACACAGATAAAACCTGCCTTTTGAAGTGAAACTTCTTTAGACGCATTGAGAGTAAAATTTCAAGATCGCGTCATGGTAATACTGTCACGTTATGGAGCAAGGCGGTGATTTTGGTATCTATAAATCTCGCCAAAGAAGTTTCACTTCTGACACGTTATCTCGGCACACACGCTCTTTATTATTTTATTCTCTTCGTTTTAATGTTTTAGATGAACTTTATTTTAAAAAAAGTTTAGCGAATATATTTGTCAGAATATTCACATGATTGCCACAGAGTTACGTTTTATATATATTACATTTCTAAATATGCATTTCAATGTTCTTTAAAATTGTTTTTTTAAGACTGTCTACAAAACTGTAGTTGTAAACGTTTTTGTTATTTTATTTAAGTTTACTTTAAAGGAGTAAGAAAAATATACCAAATTATCGACGGTAACATTGGGGATTTGTAAAAAGCTGTCTCAAAAACCTTGAAAATGACACTCAGGCCGTAAAGATGTAAAATTTTCGTCGACACCATCTTGGATTTTAGTTTTGACCTCATATTGGTAAATAGCTACCCCAAAAACCATGAAAAAGACACCCATCACGAAAAGATGTCAAAATTTCGTCAGCGCCATCTTGGATTTTGATTTTGACCTCATATTGGTTAATAGCTACCCCAAAAACCATGAAAATGACACCCGTGACGAAATGATGTCAAATTTTCGTCGGCGCCATTTTGGATTTTAGATTTGACCTCATATTGATTAATAGCTACTCCAACTCTTTGAAAATGACACCCATGACGAAAACATTTCAAATTTTCGTCGGCGCCATCTTGGATTTTAGTTTTGACCTCATATTGGTTAATCGCTACCCCAAAAACCACCCACATTTGCTACTTAGGAAAAGTTCAGATTTAAAGATATCATAGGTAATGTGACGATTATAATTTCATTCCGACCGTTTCTCGGAATAACATACATTTACTAAGAGGGTTTAATATATTGCCGGTAACATAATATTATGTATGATGTATGATAATAATTAATAATTCATAAAAAAGTATTTTATACATTTCTTAATAAGCTTCGATATTGTATACAATAATACAATTCATTAATTGATTATTATTCAAATTGTTGTAAAATAGTCACACTTTTTTAAGTTGGTTGAATACACTAACATACTTATCAGGATCGTACCTACTAATAAAAATAACAAAACGAATTTTTAAAGTTCCCAGTAATCTTCTAGAATCAATTTCAATAAAAATAAAAAAATAAAATAATATCAAGTATGAAGATGGTCTATAAAATGGAATTTGCTATGTTTACGTGAGCGTGATGTTCCCGCGCACCACGTTGCGACGTTATTAGATACCTAAATTTGAGTAACGCAAATATGTATGTGACAGCGTCCTTAAACATGTTTGCGGTGCAAGACTTCAATTTACAAAATTCAATTATTATTTTGCCTTTTTTATTTGTTTTACTTTTAATAATTATTATTACCAATATTTTCAGAAGAAAATAAATTATTAATGTATCCAGAACGAGAGTTTCATTTTAAACTTTAAATGTATTTATAAAATAGACCAATAAACCAGAAGCGTTCTTTATGTTTAGATGATGTTGATGCTACAATAAGAAACATGATATTTTTATTTCTAAGAGCAAATATTTTTACGAGAAATTAACAATAAATTATCTTTTATATTGTTTCTATCGATTTGAATAATAAAATAAAATTTTAAAAAGGAATGTTTCCTTTCAGAAAAATTTGCTATCCCTAGTATTTCAAGTACTTTCCTTTCAGGGCACATCGAAAATTTCCACACTGTATATATACAAACAAATATATAAATATGCAAATATTGCTCGTTTAATGGTATAGGATAAGTAGTAAATTTATTTATCAACAATATTCCTACGATAGCAAATAAAATCGAACTACTGATTTATTTATACTGTGGCGTGCTCGCCCGCCTCCATAGGTCACCGGAGTTCATGTCGCGCCGGCTCCTGCGCAACGCGGGCGCGAGCCGCCTCAGTTCCTAAAATGCCTAAACTTTCAGGATAATGGGCTCTTAAGCAAACTAATTTAAAGAGATCACCAATAAATCATATTATGTTACTAGAAAATTGCATTAAGTTCAAATAAAAAATTAGGGTTGTCATCATCGTTTCAACCAAAAGATTCTGCAACTTAACTAGACTCCCAAGGTTCTAAATTTCCACGGGTAGTATAAATTATATTTAAATAAAATTTTTAGCAGAGTAGTAAATAAAACAATTAAAGTCAAAATAATCAATATTTATTGTTTAAAATAATTTCCACTGAACAATCAGCGCTGGTTTAAAATAGCTGGCTTATGGCTAGCAGAATAGTAGATAAAACACTTAATTAAAGTTAAAATAATCAATATTATTTTATTCTTAAAAATAATAACCACTGAATAATCTGACTACCCATCGTTGAGGCCGGATTGGTCAATTTTTAAAGCGCCAATTTGTCTCCGCCCCTTTGATCATTTTTTCATTAAAATTATAAATTGATGTATTAAATTGGTAACGAATACTATTAATTTAATATCTGAACGAAATAAAATGTTACTACTGTATTGGTGACAAAATATCAAATAAAAAGGAGTCGCAGTCAGGGATCGATTATCGATTTATTTGGTGACAGATCTACCATTCTGAGCACAGAGCTATTATTTAAGTAACAAAACTGTTATTATAAGAACGAAGTTTATATTCATGTAATGCAATATAATTTTATTGGTTATCGATCTCTTATTTTACACATATATTAACATTAATTTGATAATTCATACCTGGGAACAATTTTTGTTTATCTGAGAACGAAAATATTTCGTGGTGATAGATCTATTTATTAGGTGATACAACTTGATGACAAATATAAATTTTGGTGATAGAAAATATAGTTCCCTTTTATTAAAGAGATAGAAAGGTCTGTCTATGCTTTATTGGCACTTTCAGGGGCTAAAAGCTTTGTTGTCTGCATCTACGTCTCGTAATTGAACAGGTCACTGGCGTTCAGATTAATGCTGTTTCAGCTATTGTTGAACAAAGGCTATAGAGCAGTAAGAAATTTAAGTATGTCATAGCTGTAATTGTAATGTGCCTTAGCTTGCCTTTAAAGATTGCTTCAAAAATTAGATTTTGAAAATCATTAATTCTATTTTCTATTACGTAAGCAGCTTTTTTGTAAATAAGTAAAGTAGACTAAATAAACCAGTGTTTGAAAATTGTATTTAATAATTACGTCTTAAAAACTATTTTCTAAAAGGTCTTATATAAGTTGAAAAAGAAAACATTTCAGAATATTTTTACAAAACATTTCTGGCCAAAACGTAACGTTCTTATTACAGGAGCTTAATCAACCCTTAAATGAGATAACCGAATTACGAATGAAGTCGGCGATAATGGGCCAAGTTTCACTCTTGAGGTTTGAACAACAAAGGATGTATCGTGTTAGCGTTCCGCCTGCATTCGCTTCGACATTTGCCACATTTCCGTATAGTTACATAATACGTTTATTTTAAACTGCTGTTTAAATGACAGAATATTAGA
The DNA here is from genome assembly GCA_907164665.1 of Colias nastes. NCBI lineage: Eukaryota > Metazoa > Arthropoda > Insecta > Lepidoptera > Pieridae > Colias > Colias nastes. The sequence continues at coordinate 7,485 of CAJQZM010035171.1, forward strand.
ATCCTGATTTGTGTTGAAAAAAGGAAACACAATTTTAATCCTTTATTTAAAAAAAGCGTATGTTTCGAGCACACGTGTCAGAAGTTAAACTTCTTTGGCAAGTTTCAATGATACAAAAATCGTCGCATTACTCTATGACGTGATAGTATTGTCATGATGCAACCTTGAAATTTTACTCTCAACGCATCTAAAGTAATTTCACTTCAAAAAAACTGTTATGTATCCAAAAAAAAAATCTGAATGATAATTTGGTACCATTTAATTAGCCTCTGGACTCTGGAGTCGAAATATAGAAACTATAAATTAAGTTGAATTTACAAAAAATATGAACATTTTAACAGCGAATATAGCGCATAAACAGATAATTTATTTCCTCCCTCAGGCAGGAGTATCTTACATTGCAGTTGAAGTTTCAAACTTACGTCATTTGAGAGGAAGACTCGCCGTCATAGTTCTCTTGGGAACTTTTTCTGCGGACATGATCATACCCAGTATTGTTGCTAATTGATCTAGTTTATGTAATTGTGTTATGATATAAAACGTAAGTTCTGTTTGAAATTCATGTTATTGCAATGTAATTGTATAATATGCCTTTAAAAAATAGTTTGGCCTTATTGTTGGCCCATGTTATCTCAACTCAAAACGATTTTCAATAAATATGTTGATATTAAATTTTAATAAATTAAACAAGTGAAGTTAGAAAACATAAAAATGTACACTATTTGAAATATAAATACAGCGTAGCAGTACTTTTATATTTTCTCAAGAAATAAATCATAAATACGAATCGTCCATAAATCATAAAGTAGCTGGCATTGGTTGAATTTGAATAATAGGGAAGAATTTCCAATAGTTATAGATACGCTCTGAATAGAAAAGGAATTCATTTATGTAAAGTAAAGAAGAAACTGAAAATATGTACTTCACAGGGAATATATAATTTTTGATACTAAATAATATATTAAAATATTATACTCACAAATCCATTAATATTTGCATTATAAAATCTAAATATACCTAAGGTATATAAAGATAACTTTTAACAAATATACATTTTTAGTATAATTAATATATCGATAAACATAATATGAATACTTAATAGCATCAAAATTATCCATTTCGTTTAAGTATATGCCTATACTACAAGATTTGTATTTGAGGTACTCACATCGATCGTTAAAATAATGTATATTTTATAGAAAATACGTAATTCATAATTCTTTATTTACGATAAACATGGTATAAAAATGTTACATTTGTTTTACTTATAGTTTATGTACAGCATGTTTAGCCATTATTGAAAAACAGCATGCAAATTAATACACATTACAAAGAATAAGTATGTTTGTCAATTTATTAATAGTACATAAATCATTTGTATATAATTATTATTTTCAATCAAAATTATTAATGATAATCTTACCTGTGTTGAAACTGATACTCCCGGCCCGCCCGGCCCACCCACTCCACCTACAACAAAAATAAACAAAATTGTAGTTTTAACTTATAATATTAATGTATAAAACATTAAAACATAGAATTATAAAAAAATCTAGTCCAGTTATTTTTAATTAATGAATTACCTAAAAGTGTTTAGTATAATTATTATTTATTAATTAACACTTTTATCGTAAGAGCACAAATCGATCACAATGCCATTTGACATTTAAAAATTTCCCGTCACATTTTTTTTTCTTTGTTGGTAGCCAGCATTCGCGCGCTCGAACCGCACAAGGAACAAAATATCAAATTAACTTTTGAATTTGGCATTTAAAAAAAGTTTGAGATATTTTTATCAGTTTTCTAAAATTTTAAGGACATACATATTACAAGGATTAACATAATTTTTAAAATTTGTGCAATTTATCCAAGCGTTCAGCTGTGGTTTAGCGTTCCATTTTCAAATTTAGATTTTTTTTTTCGTTTTGAACCAGACCGCAATTTCACTTCTTGGCTGTTTGAAAATGCGCCTTCGTCAAATTTATGAAAAAAAAAATGCGTTTGTCGTTGAATCTAAAGAAAATATGCTTTAAATTTCCACCTTTACAGAAAATCTTTGGTCAAGTGTCTAACTTGCATAACACGTTCTACGGTTTAGTGCATCGATTGTGTTCTCGAGTCTTTGTTCGGTAATGATCAGGTCTAGAACTTTCCACGGCGATAATGTTCTTAGAAAATATTGGAAACTTTAAGAGCTGAAAGCGCTTTCGTTAAAACATATTCTCTTGGAAAACTTCAAAATTCGTGTAATTCGGCTTTATGTAATGTAAGTAAAAGTTAACAACCTAAACTGAGAAGAAATTCATGTAAGAGATAATTAATACATTAAGTACTTACTGTATGAAGTTTTTAGTACGTGTAATGTGAATGTTTAATGTTTATAAATTATGGAAATCGTGTATGAACAATAAAACTAAATAAGTTTAAATATTTTATGAGAAGATAATGGAGTATATAATTATAAGTTAGACGGTAAAAAATAAAAATTTAAATGCATGATATTATGTATTTTCATAGTTATTGATATTCGAGTAGTTTAATTACAACTACAATAATATTAGTTTATGGATGTAATCCTTTTAATTCTCTTTAAGGACACGTTTTCAGTGAAAATGTACCTACAGGGTTCTTATTGCAAACCCTTTCTAAGAACAAATTATATATGGGCCAATGATCTCTATGCCATTTCGTTCCAAAGCTAAATACCGTATTTAATTTACAATAATTTACAGATCGACAAAATTTGAACATAAGTGACCCTACACAACAAACAGTTTCTCCAGTCGCAAATTTGAAACTTCACTCTAATAATAATTGTGTTTAAACAGTAGTTTTAGTTAAACCACGGTTAATGTTTTGTGTCAAAGTTAAGTAATTGCAGCTAAGTAAATCTCCCCAGCACTTCGGTGCAATTACGCTGCACTCGACTGTATAATTATTGGTTTCATGTGGTAAACGTTTATTCCACGCAAACTCTGGTTTAAGCCTTATCCTATTTATTCTTTTAGAGACTAGTGCTATAAATGGTGTTATTCAAAGTTAGAATAGTGGATAATCGGGATTTTACGAGGTTGTGTTGTTTTAGTTTTAACAAACAGATATGTTTGTTGAAAGGAGAAACAACGTCATGCGATAAAGCGTGAAGTACTACTATAACGTACTCTATTTTGTTATGGAACTAAATATTAAATGCGCTTACACTTTTACCACATAATATTACTAAATAGTTACTACCTTTTACTGAAATTACAAAGTTTTATTCAAAGCTCTGCGCTACAGTAGGTACCTAGGTGATAGTAAGTTCATAATATATTTTTTGCATATATATAATAAATCCACGATAAATGCAACAATAGGTAATATAATCTTCCTAATTTTGAAAGCTTATATAGCGTTAGTCATAATTATAACAAACCTCCCTGTAATGAAACATCAAACAATAGTTAAAAAGAAACACATAAAGAAAAATCTCCGCAATTTCCTGCACATTTGTCACAAGCTCTTTTATTTCTAAATCTGTGAGCGATATTCCTTATTTTTACTGTTTCACTCATTTCGACAAAACAAAGAAAATGAGATAAATTGACGCTACGAATTTGCCTAATGTACGGAAAAGGTAGCATTCTGAATCTGAATAATAAATGAAGACAATAACTTTTTTTAGGTGTGATGTGAAAACATTAGCCGTGTGTCATTTTAAACGTGAAATAGGTAACTCGGTATGGTGCAATATTATAATATAATGCACATTTTTGGCGACATTAAAGGCAGATAAGAATTTAAGCTGTTGCTAGCTGAAAAATACCATAATAAACTTTGTCAGCATACTATAACAATATTCTACACAGGAATTTCTACCTAGATGTAATGATAAAATGTAATATCGTAAGCAATTTTATTCCTTCAAGCTTTATAGAATTTTTCTCGTGAGATAATGTTAAAGCTTCCAATACAACAGAAATATTGATTTTATTTTTATTTTACGCGTACCGTAATCTTGATTATCCGTCATTAAATTCGCATTAATGTTCAGCAAAACATTAGACGCTTCAAAATTTTCCTCGTTCATTGTAATAATGTCGCAAATAGGGCTAAATCGACAATTCCCTGCGTTTATATTAGCTCTTCACGCGCCCAATCCAATTTCCGAGTCGAAATAACGATTTCTATTCTTTCTTGCTGAAGTCTATTTAGTATGCCCCAATGTCGTATCGTTAACATATCGTTAATATTTATGAGAGACTAGCTGTGCTCCGCGGTTTTACCCGCAGTGCTCCGCTCCTGTTGGACTTAGCGAGATGATTATAATATAGCCTATATTCTATAGCCTTCCACGATAAATGGGCCATCTAATACCGAAAGAATTTTTCAAACAGGACCAGTAGTTCCCGAGATTAGCGCGTTAACAAACAAACAAACAAATTCTTCAGCTTTATAATATTAGTATAGACAATTATTATATTTTATAGATTTGAATTGAACTATGCAAACACATATTGTGAAATAAATCGAGTCAGTTAAAATTGTTCAATACAGCTTATTATTATACCAACATGCTTATTTTCAAATGGAAACATTCATGCTCGTACAGTATCATTTCAAGAGTCAATTATATCTGATTGATTTACTGAGCTGTATCAGTAATACCGTCGTTATTTTACAGTATTATATATAAAGAAAATCCTCACATACGAACGCTTTTCAAGAGGCAATTTGCTAACGTATGCTATTATATTTGGGTTAATATCTTAGTATTTAATATAAGACATATTTCAGAGCATACTAGTATCGTCAATAACATCTCCCTAGAAATACAACTCTTGTTAGAGACATTGCTATACTACCGTACGAAGCTACCATTATTAGTTTGGATTGAAATAGTTTAAGAACATTGCACTGTATATATAGCAAGCTTATCCTTTGAATTACTATTGGTAATGAATTTACTTGTAATGTGATTTGGCTAATTAATTTATTTACTTATACGGATTAAACGAAATTTCTTGATATTTATAATATAATAAAACCGTTGATAGCAAACCTACTTCCTATATTCTTACATTAGATTTTCTACACATTATATTTTCAATGGCGCTTTGAAATAAGAAAAATATAATACACAACTACAATCTTATACAACAACATTTTACAAGTCTATATAAAAATGTAAACAAGAATTTCCACGTAACAATACCTTTTAAAAAACTTTAAAAAATCTAGAAGAATCTTACAATTTTCCCACATTTTAAAGCACGTGTTTAAAATACACGAGGAGCGCTTCTATAGGGTCTACGCTTCATTAGCGCGCTCCATTTTCTTACATTATTTTCATTTTTCCCTTGTCTCATTTGGACGTTTTTATTTGAAAGTCGAGAAAGAAGTAAAAACTTTTTTGTATCACTATTCATCCACGTTTCTAATGATATGTAAACCAAATTTACTATGTATTAGCGAAGTAACGAAGTACATTGAGTCGTTATCCTTTTTTATAATAATTTTTAAATAGATATAATAAGTATGTGATATATTGTGTAACACTGTAGTTTTATACGCTTTCATTAGAGTAAAAAATCGCGTGATATTTAGATAAAACAGGTTTCAAACGTGTTATAGTTATTGATAAAAAATGTAGTGTCTTTAATTTTATCTTTACATAATAATTATTATGATCTTATCGTTCGTATCGAATAATATATACCTATCGTAATATCGTTATAATAATGTATGCGGAATAACAGGTTATCCTAGAGACTGAAATAGCTCTACGAACGTTAACGTTAATCGAGAATCAATTTAGTTTGATATATTACACCGAGATGTCTTCCCGATGCGAATTGCAACTGCAAATTATCAGAATCCGCCTTCGCCCAGGATATTAACAGACTCTACTACTCGATACCTCTAATGGATTAAGCTGTTTCTAAGGCATTTTAGATTAAATAATATATTTCAATTATTTTCGATTAATATATAAAATTATCGTGTCACAATGTTTGTTACCTTACTCCTCTGAAACGGCTGGTCTGATTGTCATGAAATTTTGTGAGCCGTATCGTCAACCTCTATTTTTCATACACCCAAGTGATAAGAGTCAGGCAGAACAACGTTTGCCAGGATAGCTAGTACATAAGTAGAGATGCATTAATTTGCTGAGTGCATAATTAAGTATCTTTACAGTTTATTTTTCCCCCGGATGCTCACAAACTTTTACTGCTGCTCGAGAAATCGCTTTTATATTACGTTGGCTTTAAACTCGGGTGGGTAGCGAATATATTTGTGATAGCCTGAAATAAACTCAATCCCTGGTTCTAGTTTTCGGCTAGACCTTTATTATGTTTATATTTAGATCTAAAACTATTTTTAGTTTAATTATTGTAGTATTTTTTTTTTCAATTTAACATGAATTTCCGCGTTGGGGTAAGCTACGCTATAAATCGAACGCATTTTGAATAAGTCTCCCTATTACAAAGTTTGTAATTGTGTATTAATTTGCGTTTATAAATCATAAATAATTTACTTCGCGGAAACTAATTTTGGAAGTAGACCGTCAGTAAACATAACACTCAACGTCTTTCTGTTTTCTGACACTTGAGGGGCACATAGACGTTAAATTTTGCATGATACCGTTTAAGCTATTTATGAGTTTACCCGTTAACTTTATATCGGGGAAAAGATAAACTTATGTATTATATTGTACTACGTTCAAATTGTGACAGGCATGACAGACTGACATCTTATTAGACAATGTCTGTCATGCCGTAGGGGTGTGGTAAACCCTAAATATCGTTTCTTGTACATTTTTTTGCCAATCACTTTTGGATTTATTGGGATATATTTATGTGAAAAAGTAATATCAAATCCTAAATATTTATTTCATGTACGATGGTAGAGAATTGCTTTGTGTCTTACGAACTGACTTTTACAGTTGAAATCTTTCATTCGAATCATTTCAATTGGATTTATATATTGAAATCGCTTAAGCAAATATTAAAAACTAGGTACCTACTGTATTATGTATTTTAAGGTGCCATAAAAAAAATTATGTTGGTAACATGCTCAATGAAATTTTTTTTTTTCGTTACGTGATTTTTTAAATAGAAACATAGGTAATATTATGTTATTTGTCACTTGTCCTGCAATTTAAATCAAAGATTTATTTTTCTATTACTTAGTGCTACAATATCAAGCGATTTATAATCGTCTCAAAACCTACGGGTAAACCTACAAATGGTACAAAACAATTTGTTTCGATAAAGTTTTTATCGTAATAAATTGAAATTCTTAATCGTTTTATAACTCGACAGGATAAACGATGTACTTCCATCTCCATTCACAACCGTGCAAACAGAAATTTCAAACTTTTACTTCTGAAACTTCCACGAAATTTGTTTTAAATCTTTTTCTTATATTTAACAGTTAATCTCTTTATATTAAATCAATGCCGAGTTTATTATTAGGTAAGTGGTTGTATTTATTTATTAGTCTTGTTTTATAGAAGAATCGTTCGTAACAATCTATACTTATAATATTATAAAGCTGAAGAGTTTGTTTGTTTGAATGCGCTATACTCAGGAACTACTGGTCCGATTTGAAAAAATTATTTCGGTGTTAGATAGCCCATTTATCGAGGAAGGCTATAGGCTATAAATCATCACACTAAAGCCTGATTCCCACGGCATGTTTGCTTCACAAGCATTGGCAGACGACAAGCGCTTGTCGACATCGGTCGCGATTTGAACTGAGCGTTCCCACGGCATGTGTGCGTATGGCAAGCACTGGCAAGCACGGTGGACGGTCATTCCTACTAATACCTAATATAAATTCTCGAATTTTGCATGATAGAAATTATCGTACAATCAGCGTACGATAATACTATGCTATCGTACATCGTACGTAGGCACAAAATTATTTTATTTATTTATTTATTTATTTAAATTCTTTATTTAACACACACAAAAAAATAAACACAAAAATAAAAAGAACAAAAAAGAAGATCATAACATGTTAAATAGGCGGCCTTATCGCTATAAGCGATCTCTGCCAGGCAACCTTTGGATAGGATTTGTCATACGAATTAAAATTAGATGGGTGGTGTTTGATTTAAAAGGAGAAAAAAAAAAAAATAAAAATATGTACATATACAATATATATACGTATATATATAAAAATAGATACCTAATAATAAATAAATAAGTAAAAACAATATAAATATTGATATCAATACTATAAATACATGCTATAAATACACATACATACATAATATATACTTACATACATACATATCATACATGATACATAATACATAACTATGTATAAATAAAAATATTACAGCTCGTTGAAGAGATGACGTATTTGTACGATAATTATCGTACGGTTCCGAACAATGACGCGCTACAGACGGCAAGCCCCGACGGACGTCGACCAACTCCGTCGCACCGCGCCAAGCGCGCACCTTTGATCTTACCGACTTCCGATGGATAGCACAAGCGTCGGCAAACATCGGCAAACAATCACAAGCGCACCGATTCCCATGGCATGTGGTATGGTGTGGCGCGGTCGGGTTTGTGAAGCAAACATGTCGTGGGAATCAGGCTTAAGACCACCAGGAGCGGAGCAATGCCGGTAAAACCGCGGGGCTCAGCTAGTACTTCATATTATATCGTTATTTACTAAAATGGAGACCATAATATTTAACGTAATGGCTTTTCATAGTAAACATTTTTCATACGTAGTTGCTTTATACCTATTTGTTGAGCTTTTATCGATGATTGATGGCTTAATGGATAGATGATAACGTGGAGGTAATTTAAAAACCTATCATCTAAGTGATAGATTTTGTGATATCGCCATTCAGTGATATTTATGATAGCACTTTTAGCATAAAGGTAGTGAATACTGATAATATGATATAGGTATATCTATACTAATATTATAAAGCTGAAGAACTTGTTTGTTTGTTTGAACGCGCTTATCTCAGGAACTACTGGTCCGATATGAAAAATTCTTTCGATGTTAGATAGCCCATTTATCGAGGAAGGCTACAGGCTATAATATATCATCACGCTAAGACCAACAGAAGTGGAGCATTGCGGGTGAAACCGCGGGGCACAGCTAGTAAATAATAAAACGATAATATGATTTATAAGGTACCCACATATTATGATGTGAATAGTATTATTAACTCAAAATCGAAAAAAAAACGAAGTAGGTAGCTAGGTAGCTATATAAATTATTAATCTAATGGAAAATACATGAAAATTTTGCTATATAATTAAGAGCACTCTTCCTGGTTCATTATAAAATGTTTAATCATAACAAATTTTAACAGCCTAAGACGTTTACAGTAATAAAGTTTTTATGAGGGAACAATAAAAATGTAATAAAACGAGACGTCGGGGTCATGGCTGTTGTCACACATAAAATGAGGTGTTCTACAAAATGTCAATTGGATGGCTTTTAAGGAAATGAAAAGTTTCAAGTGGCTGTTATTTACTTAACGTAGTTTTTAATGTGTGGAGTTATGATGTTTGATTTGATTTGTGAGATATGTTTCATTTTCCAATTTTTGTATATAATGATCAAATACTTTTTATATTTTGTTTGAGGAAGTAACAACTAGGGGAAAAATTGTCTTCTTTTTCTTTAAAAAAAAAGTATATAGCGACCTGTGACTGTGTAAAATTTAAACGACAACATTTTTTTTTAAATTAATGACGTAGGCAGGAAGAAAATATTTTCAAAATACGGTGCTGAATCATTTTATCTTGTGTGTTCTTGTGTGTTGTGTTCTTCTTCTAATAATTTCTTATCTACTCCTTTTAATACTCCTGTTGGTTTCATTTCACATGTCATAACACACACAACAGAGTCAAAAATAACCATTCAATATAACTGTTAGCCGTTTCCACTCCATTATATTAAATCTACATAACCTTTACAAAAACTATTATTCCCTAACCATATCTCCAATCACGTTTTCAAGCTGTCTTAGCTGGTATTGCATAACTTGCCAACTGGAACACTCCCAAAGATTGTTACCTACGAGCGAACTAACCTTAACATATAAGTTTTTTGTACTTATACTTGGATAGGATAAGTTACTCTTCATAACAAACACTTAAGCAGCTAGTTGGAATAGCAAATTGCTGTGGAAGGAATATTATAATGCATATTATGATTTTGTTACATTCTATAATTTAATAAGCTCATATTTTCTAACGAGTAAGTATAGAACATTTTGCATCTGAACAAATAACAAACACAAAAAATACTACGGTCACAAGTCACAACTCACAATTCCAAGGGTCAACTTAAATACAATCATAAATTCACATATTAAAAAAATATACCAGATGAAATAATTTGCAAGGACAGCAGAAACTTCTAGACATTAGCGTAATTCCCCCATTAGTAACACAAATTACAGTCACGAGATATCCTCGCTTAGTGAGATGAGGGTATCTATACATTTATCTTTATATGTAAGAGAAAAACAGCAGTATGTTTCATATTTTTTATATTTAAGTTTAAAAATATCGTCTTAATATACCTACCTAAATTCTATGTTAAGATTTAAAAAATGGGTATTTTTTGAGAATATTTTTATAAATGAGTACCTATGTATCCGAAACGTTTTAGATATAAGAGAAGGACCGATTTTAAATTATATGTTTGTGTGGGTAAATAATAAGAAACTAAGTATCATAATAAATCAATTTTGAAATCACAAATTTTCTTGAAATTGTTTTCACAATAAAGAATAATTATTCTTATTATTCCAACATTCGTTATAAACCGCACTTAGCGATGCATTAAACAGTGCTCATATAAAAAATAAACTATTAAACCGTTGATATCTAGTATTTCCAACTCGATATCCTCAATATGACAGGAATTATCAGGAACCATTTGCATAGAGCGATCGTTGAAATGAGTTTTCCCGGATATTACAAGTTGGCTGTGAAGGCTTCGCGATTTAATCTTGCAGAGAGAATGTAACTTTTGGCTTCTTTGTATCGAGTTTTAATGCACTAGCAGTTAAAAGCAACTGACTGAAGGTATTCGTTGTAAGAGCTTAGTTGGATATGTTATACATACCTACATACATTTTTATATTTAAACGCCTGGTTTTCAACTTTTGCGTCCTTGCGTAATCATGTTGTCCTAGTTAGCAGTCGTCTTACAATTTCTCCCATTCGATCAGTTACTAATAGACAATTTTTTTAAATTTAAAACCATTTCAATTATATTATATTTAAACTACTATTGACGCAGTGATTAAAAGCTTCCTTTTTGTATTAGCATACTTAGGCATACTTTTAGTATAATACATTTATTTCAAAACATTTACTTTGAATACAGCAAGCATGGACATAAAGAGCAACAGTTAAAAAATCCCTTTTTTCTCAAACATTATAAAAATATATGCCATCAAAATTAATGTAAATACGAAGCGAGCTAAAATTTCATAATAACTAGGTCACTCTTGCTCATGATACCGATAAATAGACTGGAAGAACGACGTTAATATTAAATTCCTGAATCTGAGCTCTCGTATACCCGTTATATGAAATTAAAAAGGTGGTTGCTAATATTATTTTATGTTATGAGTAATAAAATTCATATCTATGAAAAATCTCTTTCACTAAATATTGTGGAGAATATCCAAACCGCATTTGAATATCTTTTGAAATATTATATACCTATGCAATATGCCCAAATTTAACTAATTAGGTAGTAATTATAATATAAGGAAATAGTTTGGGATTATCTCCAAACCGTTTGTATTACGTTTTATCACAACAATAGCACGAATGCTATCTTTTACCCGACAAAAATCGGGAAGGCTCAATTCAATTCATTTTGAGGGATCGGCCGGGTAAATATTTGTTGCGTAAACGAATATACTGTACAAAGGCTTTTGTATTGAACGTCACGCTTAACAGATTAGCCATTTAGTTGTGTATTATACACGTTATGTATCACACAATGTACCTTCAATTTTTTATGTAACAATAGTCGTTTCTGTTGGAACCTACCTACGCGTTCTGACGTCACACATAATATTAGTGGTTCGGATTATATAAAGTTGTATCGCCTTTAATTTCTTAAATCATCCATTAACTATTAGTTGTAAGTTTGTTAAGATTAAAATTAAATAACTTTGCTAAGGTATTATTTTATTTCTATGAAAATCGAGTAATTAAGCAATTTTAATACAAATTTCCATTGTTAGTATGGACAAAACAAACTCAGTTTTAACAAGAACAATTAATAATGAGTTGTAACAAAGTAGTTCGAGATACCTACATAATAGCATGTTAATTTCTAATGAAATTAACTAATACAAGAATATGCATATTTTTCAAAATTAGAGTCGAGAACATAAATATTTCCCTCTAAATCGATAAAATAACAAATTGTACATTTATGTTATCATTATTATGAATTTTTCAAGTTTTTTAACGTTTGTTTATCAAATAACCCATCCTGCATAGGAATGTAGGTACTGTCCGCTTTTCCTAAAATGAGCTTAGCAAATCATTGTAAGATCGCGTCATAATTACATAAAGTTCTGCAGTATACTAAATCGATTTACCACGTCTCCTTTAATAGCAGTTATAATTGCTAACTACGTGAACATTCCTTTTTAGCTGTTCAAATGACCCTATTGACACCTCGTTTATTAACTTCCCGACCAGTTTGAATCGACAAATTGAACAAAATCTGACCGAACTAAATCAAGCCTGTTGTTTGATATTTTTATGTCGACGTTCCACCATTTTCGAGGTTAAATTGTTTTGTGTGAAAACACTTTTAGCTTTGATATGCAAGAGCTTTGTGACTTTTTATAGGTGCAATTTTTTTCATTCTTTTTAGCACATGCCGTCTTTTTGGCCCCTTGACTTCCTTACAGTAATTATTCCTCGTTAAGTATACTGTATTACAAATGAGTAGTTATAAATTATACTTAAACCTTGTTGGTTTAAGTATAATTACAAAATATTATGATGACTTTAACGTATGAACAAAAAGAACTAAAATAGACGAAGAGCTGATGACTCTCGTATTCCCACTAAACACGAACACCAATTAGAAAGGCATTATGTAATAAGTAGCAATTTTTACAACAAACTGTCACCCGTAACAAAAACAACAACCATCCAATTAAATCTAACAACAATTCTAAAGCGATAACAAAAGCGGGTTAGCACACACCTCCGGAAAATACATTGCAACGCGAAAACCATCAGAGAATTGAATTAATTAGAGCGTTATTCGTCAAAACAATTAGTGCTCCATTCTCCTTACCAATAGCACGCTCCGCAATTTAATTGTTTCCTCCAACCGCTATAATTTGTTCGGGAAACAGCCTGAGATTATATCGATACGGGAACAATTCTGAAGGATTGATCATTTCACAATTGACGCACCCCTCGCGGTATAATGTGAAGTACTGAAATTTAAACGGGAGAATTTAGTTCTATATATAATTTATTTTATTTTGTGTATGGCTATAATGGATTGGTATTATAGTTTATAATCATGCTAATTTGAAATGATGACAAGTTATTATGAAATTGTGTAATTGTATTTTGTGGGCATTGAACATTCAAATATAAAATGTTCGGACTATAATGATAAGCAAATGGTAAATGTTTCAGAATGTTAATTGAATGCAACAAACTATTTATTAAAAGAAATAATTTTTAAACGATGTTATATTAAAGTTGCACAGTTACTTAGATCAGTTAGCTGAGGTTATACAATAATTTGATAAAGAATGCTCTTGCCTTAACTACAAGAGGTTTTAAAAGACAATTAGACGTGCTATCGTAGAGAATAAAAACAAAAACGTCTTTCTCTACTATATAAAATTAGTCTAGAACAAAATTTCATCACTTTAATGGTCATCTTGGTTCTCTGTGTCAACAATCCTTTAGAATATCAACTTTGCGCTGCAAGTTTATTGATTCAGTTTTTATCCTTGCCACTTGCGTTTGTATTTAAATGTAATGAAAATTATATTTGAACCATTTTTTTTTAATTGTAGGTTTGTTATGTATAATATTATGTAATATTATGTCTGTGTTGAATAGAATCTAATTTATTATGCTCGAAGTTTTTAAATAGCTACGTAGTCATTTAATATTACCAGTTAATTTTTATATTAGATTTTAAAATGGCTGCTCTATAATAATAAAATTTTCTAAATTAAAGCATCAAACACGTCAATACATTGTTAAAAATTGTTCTATAATTATTTTAGATCCGACATTGATAAGTTGAAATCAAATGTTTTACAAGCAGAAAATAAATGCACCAGTTCCATATTTTATGGCTGCTACAAAGATTATGAAGTCACAAATGGCCAAAGTTTTGAAAGCGAGTTGAAATAATGAGGTAACATCAGATATCATTTTGGGCAAACTTGAGTGATATATAGCAAACCTTGAAAGTTTCGGCTAGCGAACATTTATATGTGTTTTAGATTTATATCAACACTTGTTTCAAATTCTCAGATTGGTGTTTTATCAAATGCATGAAAGAGTGACGAATGTGGCGATTTATTTTCCTCGCAATCGTATGTGTCATGTATGTACATTGATAAAAAAATCATTATAACATTAATGGTATACAATTTTTTTTATGACGTAAACTAAAGCGGGAGTATCAGTAAGGTTTTAAGGAGTTGTCTTACAAAATGTGCGAGCACTTTGAAGATAATAAAAAAACAACCAAGCTTAAATTCTCACGTAGTAATAACCTAAGGGTAAGTATTTTGTAATTGTATACATAAGTAATGAAAGTCTATTGATAAATAAAATAAGAGCCATATATTCTACTTATCTACTTATAAAAGTATAATTTTTCCCACAGCGAATAAGCTGTATTGCAAACATATCAGAGTGAAGTCTTCACGACCACAACATTTCCTGACATTTCCTATTAAGACTCCGCTAGCTTATAATGAAGAATCTATGAATAACGTAGATATAACGCGAAGCCTTCATGCAAACTTTTAGCCTATGTATATCCATTATCCATCATAGTAATATTATGGTAAACGTAGTCTTAAATAGGTTCTTATTAGGTTGATATTAGGTAAGCTTATAGATACGTACTCGTATATTGTTCGACGAAATAAATAATTTGTGTTTATAACAATAATCTTAATCGAATATTCCTTTTTTTATCTGATATCATTATCTGATATCTTTTGAACATTATTTAAAGTTATAAAGGTACTTTTCGAATTCGTTCCCCTATTTAAGACATAAAATTTTAAGATTCTTAATTCATAATCATATTATGAATAAATAATGTGAATTTGAACAGGCATTACGACTGTATGGGGACAGCCCACAAACAATTTGCTATACCTACACATCGTCCGACAACCAGAAAACTTCATTCAAATTTCTCGTTTCCCAAAATTTCCGAAAACTCTATTTCACACATATCTGATATCACGACTATTAACGTGGTTCAAAGTTTGAATTAATTAAGTCTTTGTGATTCAAACAGATGGGCTTTTAATGGTTGAAACATTGTTTTAGATTTTTAACCCATTCTCTTTGAACTACAAACGAGTTTGAAAAATGAAAAGTTACTGTTTTTTCTGCTCTGTACAATAGCCAAAGAGGTTAGGAGCTTCAAAGGAAGTAATATAACATTATGAAGCATTTCTTTCGATACACGTAACATTCTTATTAATATCAATATCATATTCGTCTATAAGTATGTAAATATCTAATAACTTTATTCATAATATTCTTTATGTATCAGTTTGAGAAAATAAATAAATTAATAACAAATATTACCTAACTTGTACAAATAAGTGTACAATCTATATTAGTTGGTATACTACTGAATTTCTTCACCGACTCTGCAGTCAAAGGGAAGTACAGGTAAATTAGCTTGGAGAAATTTTTGCATATGTAGTGGTGTGTATATTACTCAGATCTTAGAGCGCGTTTCCACTATATCGTTCAGGCCTATACAAAAATGTTTCGATATCCTAACATTACTATTTAATTTTATACTTATTCCTAGCAACACTTTTGTTTTCAATAAAAACAAGTTTTTATTTGAAAGAAAATGGTTTTAACTTTATAAAAAAAAATATATCATTCAATTTCACGTCCTTGAGCAAACGACAAGGCGACTACCGTGAAACAATAAAATATCGTGTCCATAATAATTTGTTTCATAATTAATATTTGACCATAATAATTACGAAACAAAACAAATAAATAAATCGTCACTTGATAGTGGAAAGTGGAAACACGCACAAAACCAGAATAAACCAGTTTACGCTGTCCGCAGGTGCCACGTGCAG
>CAJQZM010035171.1:24226-116546 GCA_907164665.1 Colias nastes
TCCTGTTACAAATGACTCGAAATTTTGTGTCAATATCTCCCGGTCTAGTAGTTTAATTGTTAAATTTTGTATTTGTTGATTGTTGTTATTATTTGTATTGTTATAATATTTGTTGAAGTGTTTAATTTGTGTGTAAGTGTTGTAACTTTATATTGTTAATTCAAAATGGCTCCAGTGTTAAAACATGGTCGAGGCAAGCCTTTGACTTCTCAAACTAAAGAATTAAACTTTAAATGTCGTTTCTTTTTCAGGTTAGTAAATTTTTCATTTTAGTAACATTGTTAGTGTAAAAGTTATACGTATGTTAAATGTGCAAATATTAAAATAAAGTCTCATCTTTTTCAGAGGAGAAACACATATAGTTTAATTTAAAATCCCTTATATATATATAAAATAAAAACTAAAAATGAAATGTTGTTTTATTTTATTTGCTGACCATACACTACTACAAACGCAAAAATTTCTCCAAGCTAATTTACCTGTATAAATTAATTATATGACCAAAATAGACAGATTTTTTTTTCATTTTTTCAGATATTTGAGAGGTAAAACGTAGCGAAGTCTATTTGCGAATACCGGTGATGCAGTTACGACCACGAATACAAATATTTTCACTGCAAGCTAAAGTAACTCAAGGTATTTCAGCAAACTTCTAATAAATAAATTTATTTCTAAATAAATTTCTAATGATATGTTTTAGGTATGCATAAATGTATTTAAACTATTCGTCGACTATTCGTTGAAGTAAAATATGTTCATTCTGCCGTACTTATTCATTATACCCTTAAAAATATTATGGATACTGCTACGAATTTTCCTGCGTGGTTTTAGCTCGAAATCAAAGCATTAGATATAAAAATAGTAACATTATTTTATCAGTGATCAATAAGAATTGATAGCCAATGTGATATATTTCTGTTACTAAACACACACACTATAACAGTCTAAAATAAAATAATTTATACATTTGATAATTTAATTCCAAAAATAATTTAATTTAAGCTCATTAATAAAAGCAAGTAATTTAATAAACCCACTGTCAATACCAGATAACAATGTACGAGTAGTACCTAATGACAATATGATAATTAATTATGTCCTTAATTCTCTGCTAAATTAGTAACAATACAAATCTCTACTAAAATTATGTTTTATTTCGAAATGAAACCCTTCTGTAATAACCTGGTCGGCTTAAAAGCAAAGCCTAATTTTGAGCTGCCTTGGTAATTTTGTCACAGGTATTTATGTCATTTCGTTTAAATCGCAATCGATATTTTGGCTGTAAGCTACGTTATTGCAAAATTCAAAAGCACAATTCAGTAGTTTTGTTATATGTAAGAGAGAGATTAATGAGTTATTTGTAGTAATATACCAAATGAAGCAGATAAAGACATTTCTTCGCTAATCCTAACTTAATATTATTAATGCGATAGTATCTGTCTGTCTCTTTTTCACGCTTCAACCACTGTGACGATTTATATAAAATTTTGTACATCTAGCTTAAGACCTGACAAAGAACATAAGGATAGGTTTGATATCGGAATTCCCACGGGAACTCAAATAAAAACCCGCATAGTTACTATGCGGGTTTTTATTTGAATACGCGTGTGAAGCCGTGGGCCGAATAAAACAGGGCCTAGGGCGGCATCAACCCTAATTCTGTCACTGCCGAAATCTAGTATCTTATGATATTTGAACAGTTTTTAAACTACCTAATGTCTCCTCTTGTTAATAACTCGTAAATAACAGTTATGATTACATTTTACCCAAGTACCATGAGATGAAAGCTAGTATGAATCACATTTCATATTAAAATAGTAAATGGAAAGCTCATTGTATATTCATTGTCAACTAAACCGACGACTAACGATTTAAATTCCGCTGTATTTCCTGAAAGGTTAGGGTCTGAGTGTGCAAATATATATACTCACATAACTATGTTTTAAGGTATATTTTCCTTAATTTTGTCTGCAGGTTCTTAATTACTGAAATAAACCACATTATTACTGAAATAGATACCAAAAAATACAAGTGCCAAGGATATTACTAATGTAACAAATATAATAATATTATAATAATAGATCATAAGCATTATTTAGCAAATTTCAGATTTATAGTTGCATTGAACTTTAATATTTTCAGAACTAAATAGCAGACAAATTATTCAACTACATATTTCAAAATATGTGGAGATTACACACGTTCCCAAAGCAGCATATAATATTTATCTTTATAGCTATCAAAGGAATAAATATCAATTCCGAATAATATGATGGACTTCTGAAGCACATCCATTTCCATGTACATAATTACGTATTTCCAAACTTACGAAGATATATTTTCAAAGCCGATACATACTCATAGCCATTACAACGGACCGATAATCGAGACTAAGGGTAAAGCTGCAAGTCAGCACTGCTATAATTAAGGCCAATTTTTTACTCCCAGCAATTTCCCGAGACCCTCGTTACGTTAATTAAAATACTTGTATTTAATATGAGAGCTTCTAGTTAAGTAGTTTTAGGGCGGGGGACGTATTTTTATGCATTCATCTCATTTTTTTATATATTACATATTTTTAGCACCTCAGATGGCTTCAAATGTTCCTTTAGGTAAAAACAGCTCTGTAAAATTGTTAATTAAAAAAAAAAAACAATCGATATTCATTACATATTGAAATAGCTTTCAAGGGAGATACTATAAAATGTATTCGATTTTTTATTTATTCAGGGATATTTGATCGAAATTCATATCCAAATCGCGTCGGCTCCGTAGCCGTTATGTCCCCTAATGCTTTGAAAATCCTTGTCATTTCATGGCTTTCATATTTTTAGGGTACCGAACCACAAAAAGAAAAAACGGAACCTCCATAGGATCGTTGTCCATCAGTCTGTCTGTCAAGACCCTTTTTCACAGGAATGCGTGGAGCTAGCTGAAATTTGTATTAAATACTCATTTATCAGGTCTACCGTCCCTTGAAGTCTTATGAGCAAAAAAATCTTATGAACCAATGCAATCAAAAGATACAGCAAAGTTTTGACATATGAAAGAGAATCAAAACCTTCATGGTACTTCCCGTAAACACATAATCTTGAAATTTGGAAGCAACGTCGTATAGCACAGATAAAGGAAAATTTCTGAAAAGTATAATATTATACAATTTCAACATATAAAAACAGGTTTCTACGGAACCCTCGGTACGCGAGTCCGACACGCATTTTCGGATTTTTGCTGGCGCGAACTGTTATCCAATTCTTAATTTTCCGTGCCATTCGAGCGTATCAATCATCAACAATCCATTTAACGTGTTATCATTCATCGTCAGGTCCGGTTCTATTGTTCGAGAGAGCAACTGCAAAACAACAAGCGTTTGGATTGATGTTTTATGTACATGTGTTGAAGGAATGGTGAACGATTTAGAAAACGTAATATGGCAGAAGCACAGTAAACAGAATAACAAATTTACTGTGGCAGAAGTGTCAAAATCATTCTTGAGTAGAAAGTCTCGAAGCTTATTCTGGTAAAAAATGTTATACCAACATTAATTATTATAAACAGTTTTTAGTACATCAGGTGGCTCAGGCTCAAATTAATTAAAAATATAACGTTTTAAAATAATGCAATGAAATCACGATTTATAGATAGAAAATACAATTTTTTATTTGTATTAAAAATACTCATATGCATTTCAAATGGAGCCTTTTAATATTACTTTGCTATGTGGTTTGTGAAATGAAATGGATGCGAATTAATATCTAGTAGTTAGGTATATTTACAAGAGAAAATGCTGAAATTGAAAACATTTTTCGTATATTCATTAGCTAAATAAAATATTAATTTACTGAATTGATGTTTTTAATTCGTGTAAATTTAAATGTGTTAAAATTATTAATAAAGAAATAATGCTTGCAAGCAGTCAGTTAGTCTATACTTCATATCAATTAATTGTATTAGAACTTTTAGTGTATAGAAAAACATAAGGATGTTTTTAATTTACAGAATAAGCTGCAATTTTTTTACTGCCTTGTTTTGAACGCATCACATATTTGGAATTCAGGTATTGCTATAAATCCTAGATTAGGGCCAAAATATTTATAATACTTTCAACTTCAATAAAACTAAATAGTTTAAAGTTAAATCCGAATAAGCTTTTAATTACTTAAATATGTACAGATATTCTAATTTGCTCACCAAACATCTCAATACAATATTCAAAAGCTAATAATTCTCAATAACAAAAGCTGGAAACTTGAACGAAAGACACGCGCCCATAAGTCCATCTAAGACGATTGAAACGATATCGAAAATTGTGCCACTTTGCTCATTTCATCGCACGTATTTATTTGCACTTTCTAGCTGTTTCATTTTCATTTAATTGAACACTTTATTTTATAGAGAGGAAAGTTTTATTTTTATTTCATTTCTGCGACACGGATGAGACTTACTTTGCAAGAGCTATTTAAGTGGAACGATCTTGTTTAATTCTGGGTGTAATGTAAATTTAAAAATGTATCTCAAGAACTAAAAAGTGATGAAGTTATTTAACAGTATATTTGTTATATAGTAACATAAATAATAAAAGTTCATAAAGGCTTTAAGTTTTCGGAAAAGATTATTAACTCTACTGTTTAAGTCCATGATATTTTTTCGATAACGGTTAATGATTGTATCGAATAATATATCTTCCTATTCAATGTCGTCGCAATGTATGTCGCATCAAGGAAACCTATTATATTTTCACGTGTTTATCTTTTTAAAAGACTTTTAAAACGCCGATATTACTACCTCATTCATATTTATACAATTTTCCACACGAGGAATCAAATAAAACAAGCATTAAATCCGTTAAACATAAAATAAAATTTTCGAAAACAATATTCTATTTTAAAGCCAATACGTTTAATTTTACCTTGCACCGTCAACGTTTAAAACATTCGTTTCATTTTCATAAAGATTCATCTCGGAAACGTTTTCAGTGACATAAGCATGCCTCTTGA
Organism: Colias nastes; assembly: GCA_907164665.1. NCBI lineage: Eukaryota > Metazoa > Arthropoda > Insecta > Lepidoptera > Pieridae > Colias > Colias nastes. The sequence continues at coordinate 29,224 of CAJQZM010035171.1, forward strand.
ATTCCAGGGTCAGACGGAAATAATATGAAAATGAATTTAAAACGAAACACGCTGTTTGACTCCATATTGACGGACAGCATAAGCTTCGCAATTTCGCAAATTTATTTTACTATAAGCATTTGATCCATAACTTTGACGCGCGAGTGCCCAAAACATTTTCAGGTGTTTTATTTTTATTTAACATGCAGCAAATGTGCTAGCGACGAATTTATTTGTACAAATATATTTTTTGAATGTTATATTCCTAGAATTTAAAAATAATTTATATATTAAAAAAAAAACAACATTTATTTAGTCAAGTAAGGCATTAATTACGTATTAAATGTTAAATACCTGATTAATTTTAATTATGTAATACGTTAAATAAATTTTCTAACTAACTACTTAAAACTAAAAAAACTTATAAAACCTTTCTCTATTTTCCTTACTAGTGTATATTTCATTGCATCCACGGTAAGAAAAGCGCCGCGACAGCCAGAGCTGAGACGTAAGGAGTAATTTTTCTTCCACACTAGAGCTTGATTTATTACACAAAAGAAATCCTTTCTCATTTGTGAAATACACGATTTAACTTCCTTATTCTGTGGGTGGAGTCGTATTTATAATAAGCCAATAATAACAACAATTTAAGCAAAAAGTACTTAAATATATTTATAACAATGTAACATTCTTATAAAAATTACGAAATAAATGAATAAATGTAAAAAGTATTTCATTGTTACACAAACAAATATGTACATTCAAAAGTATGTATGATGTATGTGACTTAAAAATTCACCATTTTAAAAGAGTTCACATTTTAAAACCGTAACGAAAACAAAACTAAAAAAGCTTTAACACTAAACATCTTATAAATAAATTATGTAAATGTGACCTTTTCATTGTTGAATTAGACTGAAAGTACCTGAAACAGAAATGAATACATTAACTCTTAAGCCTCATAAATATTTTTCTTCTCTACTATTTTATATGTACAGTATATATTTAAAGCGTTGTCTAAAACTTCACTTATAATATTATACTAAAACCTGCTTTAACCTGCTTTTTTTGTAGTGATAAATTTTAATAAATTTTAATATAATTGTAATTGAGTAAAATTTGTAATTTTTTTTTTTATAATAATTATTTATTTATTATGTATGTATAATTAAGTGCTCATTAAATTTTGATTATATAATATTTTTAATAATTTGACGAATATAATTGTAATTTTAAATTTGTAATTTATTGTGATACTTTTCTTGGTATACCTATATAATTAATGTTATTAAATTTCTTTAATTTTTTTTTAACTAATATTTTTTAATAGATTGACGAATTGTAATTGTAATAATTATTTTGAATGCTGTAATTTCCTATAATCAAAGGTGCAGAAGATCATGTACTTAAATTAGATGTAACAAATGTAATCTGTATCCTCTGTTGGAAATTCTAAATAAATAAATAAATAAATAAATAAATAAGATCTACGCTATCCATTGGTAAAAAACACGTAAAAACAGACTCAAAATCGTTGTCGTAGTTTTTGAGTTTATCGTGAAGAGACAGACAGATGCCGTAGAAGACTTTATAATAAGTGATAAGTAAGTACCTAATTACAGAGAATAGAATGCTTAAAAGTCAATTTTCATGTGACTTAATTTGATTATCCAAGTTAAAATTTACTATAGTAAAAAAGTGACAAAGTGTCTCCAACAAATTCACAATTTTTAGGGAACGTGTCGTAGCATAATTTTGTCGCGGCTCACTTCACGACTGTAACATACTAAAGACGGAGTTATATCACCGCTGATTGGGCTGTAGACTAACAAAATGCTATAAAAGTAATAAATATCTTAAATTTATCTTGAAAAAGATACTTATTTTTTACGTATGTACGTATTTAAAACCAAGTTATATATAATATTGCACAATAAACAGCAAATGTAAACCACTAACGATACAAGTCTGAAATTTTAAAGGATTTTCGTATAATGCTATACTGTACTCAAAAAAGGAAGTGAAATTTCTCTCAGAAAGAAGTGGAACAGAATAAAAAGGATCCCTCGAAACTCTGAATCCAGAAAAGCTAGTTGTCTACAAAACAACAAAAATGCACCTGATAAACACAATTTATATTAAACAAAACACGTAGGTATTAATCAGATCAACAACCAATAAGCCACGTCACCAACAAATGACGTCACAAGGCAGAATTTATGGCACAACAGCGCGGTATTCCAATGCACCCTACGGAATTCTGGCCTAATGCCAAACTACCCAAGGGCTTCGGTTCCATCTTGCAAATGCTTACAAGCCTGCGTTTTACGTCTAGTTGAGATTGTATACTGGTGTGAGAATTGTTAAAGGAATTAACTAAGACGATATATTATGAATGTTACTTAGTTAGGTTGCTGATTGGGCATAGGTAGTCTGTTTCAAGGTAACTGTAAATACTCGTTCAATTTAGTTTCATACTGTTTAATAATTATTCTAGATTAGATTTGATTGGATTGGTAGACATATTATATTTCAAAATAAAACTCAAAAATTGGCACATATAAAAAAAATACAAAATTAAACTTCAAGCAACCTTCATTCTACCCCACTTAAACTCACAATACCACAATAATTAACAGAAATAATTCCATAACACGTTCACCTTTATATCCCTGTAGATTGTAATATTAAACTCATAAACAAAACGAAACAGACCCAATCAAAAAAATACGTGCACATAATGTATGTTTAATATAAGACTCCATTATTTTCTGGTGCGAATTATTATATTTATCTTTACTTGTCCCTTATTACTTGTCCTACTAATATTAGAAATGCGATTGTTTGTAAGTATGTATGAATGTTTATTTCTCTTTAAAAACGACTTAACGGATTTGGATGAAACATAAGTTATACATCAGAATAACATATGACATATAAAAATATTATGTTCTTGATTTTTCCCGCGGGTGAAATCGCGTGGCACAGCTAGTATAGTATATACCTTTTGTGAAGTTGGTTTCCATACACTTTCTAATTCGATAGACAAAAGGCTCGCTTTGGCATGATTTATGGTTTTATTCGAGAATTTATACAGGCATTATCCGTAAGCAAGTGCGTTCGTTAGAATAGAAGTAAACAATTCCTCTGCAGTATATCTGTGTATGACAGTTAAGGTTCACTTTCCATGTTAAAATAATACAATGGCACATCAAATAGGGCAACTGAGTGGTATATTTACTGAATATTGCTTTTTCCTGCTTATGTGTGATATAAGAATGAATGTTATTTAATATTCTATTCGTATAATTTGAACAGAATATGACTAAAAATTATTTGCCTTAATAAACTAAAATGCTCGAGTCCATTTCAGGTAAAACATTTAGCTTCGTTTCAGTATTTACTTGAATAAATTTCTATTATTTATCGAAAATCCTCATATATAGGTACATTTTTTCCTTTGTTATTAGTAAGCCATGAATAAAGGCGCAATTTTTATGTGGGAAAACGTCACCTGAAGCTTAAATTTCGTGAAAAATCACCATGCAGTCGATTCGAATATAGTTACATAACTTTAAGCAATACTTTTGCTTTAAAAAATTCATTGTATTTATTAAAAAGCATGTCTGCTTAAAAATATAGTATATTTTGATGATAAAGATTTATTTTGTTTCCTGTCTTTAATTTTAGAAATTAAAATTATATTTTTAACTTGCAATGAGGTTCAAGTTCTGACGGTAATAAATATAGTATTTCGTATTGATTGCGCGGGAAAATAATTAATTAGCCTTCAATGACATGTTACACGCGGGGTATTCAATCACTGGTAAGCCAAAATTACATATTTTATTAATTGGTTGTCCAGTCACACATTTTATGAATAAAATTATTTCAATACAAAATTAACTCTACTAAATAACTTTACACCAACATTACATTACGTATAAACATAACCAAAAAGGCCCCATTATCACGTTATACCAGCAATTATTTCTTTATCTCAAAAAATTAGATTAACGATTATTAAGCAACGCGATAAACTGAGCTGAAAGGCCGGCTAAATAACAGTTAACCCTAATCTAATATAATAGCGTATTGGAAAAAGCACTTAGTCTCGTGTAGATTGGAGAAATAATATAAATCTATACTAATATAATAGAGCTGTAGAGTTTGTTTGTTTGAACGCGCTTATCTAGGAAACTACGTGTTCGATTTGAAAAATTCTTTCAGTGTTAGATAGCCCATTTATCTACAGGCTATTATAGGCAATATACCATCACGCTAAGACCAATAGAACCTGAACAATGCGTGTTAAATGGTAAGACACAGCTAGTATTAATAATATAATAGTTGATGTTAGCTCATTTGATGTTTAGAGCTCACAGCGTAGCCTATTGTTGAATAATCAATTCGTTAAGCCAACTCAATAGAACGTTTATTATATTATGGTCTATAGAATAATGGGTTATTGCTCAAATTTCGTATTGACAAATAATATTATAGCGTGTGTGAATTTAAAATACTATATATTGAACCATAACAGAAACTATAGACATGATTAGTAATCATAATAACGTATTGTTATAAGTTATTAGTATGTACATTAGAAATAATTTTATTATTATTACGAATTGTGTACCTACTTAATTGCTTGTATTGGAATATGAAATATGAAATGCTGGTTTTTAAATATGTAAATCAGGTTTTTAATCAAATATAGGCTTTTACATTGACCGTGTTCTAGTAAAGTGTATTTTTAATAAACTATACAATATGGTAAAATAGGGAAATTCACAATTTAATTTATAGATTTCCAAACGTATTGACTGACATAAAAATAATGTAATATACACTAGAGAATAAATTTTTCAGAGAATTCAACACCTAATTTACATTGTATTATAGGTAAACTTTAATGAATTATAATTAAACACCTTGATTCATTTATTAAACGTGGTTAATTTATTAATTTAACCGTTCATTACATTATCTACAGACGACAATCATTATTAATTCGCAGATTAACAGCACAGCGGAATTTTAAGAAGGAAAAAACACGCGAAGCCATATGTCTTCCTCAAAGTAATCCAGCAAAAATGAAACGAGTGCCAAAGACTGTAAATGTTAGGTCTTAATATTGTCATATTTTTTATGGAACGATCTCAAATAAAGCGTTGATTGATAAACGACCTTACTGGGTAATGCTGGCGGACCGTCTAATCTCATTTATTGCTGCCATAAATCAATATAGGCTGATGTGCTTTCGTTAATGTACCGATTTCTAAGCATTTTACATGACGTATTAATTTGTGCTGGAAATAATCGATATAAAAGACGAAACATCAGTTATACAACTCGACCAAGCTAAGTTTTGTTACTCTTTCACGCAAATACCGATAATGAACCGATTACAATAAAATTTAGCACACAAAATTTAGGGTAACTTGGATTAACACATAGCGCGATTTTACACTATGGTTTTATCCAGGAAATCCCATGGGAACGGGAACTATGCGGGTTTTCCTTTCAAAACGCGGGCGAAGCCGCGGGCGGAAATCTAGTAAGTAATAAAGCTTGCATTGAACAGAAAAATTAATATAGATATATTTGCACGCTGGTTTCATATTTATATTTAAACAATTAAAATAAAACCTAAATGGATATTCGACGTCACGATTGGAAGTTTGCAATAAATTGAACATTGCGTAGAACGAGTGATGCAGAACGGTTAATTAATTATTCAACCAATAAGTACATATTTTGTTTCAAACATTTAATATATTATTTAGATAAATGACATGCATTCGATTACGCATTTCATTCTTTATGTTTTGAGGAACTTGATTGTATTGCTATTTATTGTGTTGTTTAAAATAACAACTTAAAATCAATGAATAACTCGCTCTCCTTTTCTAGTAAAACCATGTTTATTGTCATGTAAATATTAATTTGAAAGATAATTAATTTAACTGTTTATTAAGAAACATTACTTGGTTCCGAAATTTATTGAATTACAATTATTGTCATCATATATTACAATTGAAGTAAGGTACATAATACAATTAATACATACAATTCATGTAAAAAAGCGTTTATCATACGTAAATTAAAAAAAGACGTGTGGCACTCGGGGACTGCCGCGGTAAAGCTATTACATAGCATGCCTTCAAGCCACACCTCCGTGCAGGTCGGAGTGGGGAGCGTGAGGTTTTTTCGTTACGGAATTTCTGGATTCGGTCCCCGCGCTCAAGGCCCGCGATAGAAGCTATGCAATAGCTTAATAAGATAACATGAATAGAAGAACAGAATAGAAGACACTGCAACTATAAGGAAACTAGTTTTTACCAGGTTTCTATTTCATCCATGTCTAAAATTTATTCCACATTGTCCTTTTTGATGAGTTTCTAAACCCCAGTTACCGTCATTCCACCGCCCAAAGGAACCTATATTAGGCTCTTCGTAAAGTCGGAAATGAAATTTCAGACGAATTTCGGTCAATTTGTCGAAAGTTTACCTACTTAGAAACTTGAATCCGTGATTTTCTTTTTTCATATAAAACCCTACTAATATAAATAAAGTTTGTTTGTCCTGTTTTACATACCGCAACAGAGCGATTTTACACTATGATTTTTTTATCTGGAATCAGTTAATGGGTTGTCATAATATACTGCTTTATACCGTGTTGAAACATTTTATTCATATGGGAATTTCCTTTGATCACGCAGACGAAGTTGGGGATGAAACTAATCTATGCTATTATAAAGCTCAAGAGTTTGTTTGTTTGAAAGCGCTGATCTCAGCAACTACTGGTCCGATTTGAAAAATTCTTACAGTGTTAGATAGCCCATTTATCGAGGAAGGCTATAGCCTGGTCTTTCTATGCTATATATAATCGATAGACCATATTTTATCGAGGTCGATGATATATAATTATCACGCTAAGACCACCAGAAGCAGAGCCACGCCGGTGAAACGGCGGAGCGCAGCTAGTGTTTTATAATAAATTATATCCATTGGTAATATAATATTACCACATTCCTAATTAAGGACTTGCTTCTTTTGTACAATAGTAAGTGAATTAAAAACGTAAAGAGAATCAGTTTATACTGTCTGTTTCATTGTACATTATGAGAAAGCGTAAAATAAATTCGTGAAGGGTTCTCTTTATTAGTTCTACCACTTTATGGGCATAATAAGTTGGAGAGAAAAGAAAACATTTTACGAATCTTATTAGATACAAATTGTATATAAAGGAGAAATATTGCAAACTTATGGCTGCAATATTGTATGATATTAAGAGCTTATTTTAAGTTGTTATATCTACACAATACATACATTTTGAAACAACTTCTTAAATGGTATAACGGTGCGAAATTTATCCCATTCTTTAATTAAATAAACTTTGATATAAATTAACTATCATTAGTAGATATAATAATATTTGAATTTCTTTAGATTAAAATATAATATATTATGTATTATGTTTCTACAAATTGCACTATATTAATGAAAGAAAGACTTAAGTTTCAGTAGAGGGTAATATTTTTTCCTTAACAGACACTTGCAAGAGTAATTAGAATTGTTCCTAAAGTTATAAAACGTTTTACTGTACAGAGTCTTTAGTTAAAGCATCAATTTAACGAAACGTGAATTATATGATTCAGACAGCAATTGTTTTATTTTATTTTCACTATAAAATTTCAGAATTTTGCTTTTCATTAAGTTTTTTGTTAAATATAACAAGTTAAGATATAATAGACAGATACAATAGATAAGACATAGCAATCGAGCAGTATAAATAAAACTAGATTTTAATTCAGTTCCAAGCTGTTCTGTTTTTTTTTACAATAGATTTTTATTTACTTACAAATGGGTGTTATTATTTAGTCATATCTTTACAGACAGACCTTCATATTTATAATTTCATATCAAAAATTTATAAAACACAAATCGTATCCTAAACCCTAGGAGATTTACTACGAAGGCCGATTACAATTCTTTCAACTTTTCCAATAAAAGTTTTCACTATATTTCGGTTAACTTTGAATATCGCTATAATTTCCTTTCCAAAAGCGATATTACATCTATATTAATAAGTTACTGATTTATTTTTTATATTTTTTTCAATCCTTATAATATTATTAAGTTTATTTTAGTTTGAAGTATTAACTTATTCAATTACCAGATAATATTTTCTTTAGTGCCTATAATACCTGCAATTGAATTATTTTTACTATCTCTATTTTTAGTGTTGGAATTATAAAAGGAAATCTTGCCACCTACCTAAGATGACATGAAGCTACCTGAATATACAAAAGTGTGATAATGCTATTGTTATATTAACTAATCTGCTGTATTTATTTTGAACGACATAAAGAAGAACATATTAGACAATTAGATGTGCAACTATAGGTCTTAACGACCATTTCGGTCTTATATTAATTTGTAATACTTATCAGTCTAATGTTGACCGCCTCTTTGGTACAGTGGTTGACGCGAGAGCGTAGAACCGAGGGGTCCTGGGTTCGATTCCCGGTGGAGACGAAGAAAAAAAATGTCTCGGTCTGGCAGGACACAGAATGCTGATCACCTACTTGTCCTTAAAGAAAATCGATCAGTGAAACAGATGTATGCGTAATGCATCTGCCCCTTACCCCACTAGGGGACACGGGACTTCACTATCAGTCTAATGTTGTTTGTGGCCATTAACTAGAAACATAATGAGACAAAGATTCTTAATTTAGAAAAGTATTAATTGCGACGTTAGTTAGTTTACACTTAAGTAGTGGCCGTGACATTGAATGTATTACTGAATTACCTATGTTAATAATACTGTACGTGATAATTGAATAGAGACTCTATACCCTAAAAATTAAGGTTCCAATTTATTCTTACTATAGGTTAGTACTCTAGTATTATCTATAATTACGCGTTACATGATATCTAACATAAATTGCATCTGGAACTATTAACTAATATTAATACTATAATATATTATGGTTCCGTATGATAATTGAAGAATAAAAGATGAATATAAAATGAGTTTTTACTTGAAGCTCAACATTATTGAATAAGAATTAAATACTGAACATTAAGATTTAAGACGTAGATAATATAGAGTAGGTATGCCAAAAAGCTCTCCTATTGAAAATGTAGGCTTCAATTATCTTTTTGTCTCATTAAGCTTACTAATGATCCTTACATTAATAAAGTTATTTTTGTCAAAAATAATAAAACGATTTCATATCTCTAAAATATTTTTTCCACAAGTATCTATAATTGTATAGATTATAGAAGAGTTATTAATTGAATCATTAGTTATTTCATATCAGTGTAACAAATGAGTTATTGAGTATTAGAGTTTAAGTGAGCTGTTATCATTAAAGGGAAGATAAACATTGACATTATAATAGTTTGTATTTATAAACAGTCTATCTATTTAGTGCATATAAGATGGGTGTTGTAAGAACATGTGTGGTGAACAGGATATTAATAAGGTAATTTTGATCGTAGAATATTCCAATAAAAATAACTTGTAGAATACATATTTAATTTTTCTATTATATGTGTCTTCTCAAATGTGTTCGGTAAAAAATAAAAACAATAATAATCTGGGGTTTTGTGTTTGTTTTTAATGATTAATTTACGTGAAAGATAATAAACATATATATTTAAATAACTACGCATGATTCACAGATAACTTTTATGAGTGTTTGACATTATATACTTATGTTTAATTAATACCTACATAATTTTATATGTTAACAGTTTCATATATTACTATGTGTTTTGTTATGTCCCGCACGTTATATGTACAATTATTATAGCATTTACAAGATTTAACATAATAATAAAATTAATTACAGATATTTTATCTCTTTATTTATTTTTTAACCATAACTACCTACTAGTAAAGTATTATATTATCTGTGCTATAACTATGATTATTTGTTTCTAGAAACGTCGCAACAAACGCAGCCCTTGGAAAATCAGATGTACAGTCACTTGATCTGAAATCATGGAAGGAAATACCGGGGCCTTCAAGGACGATGTCGCTTATCTCCAACTACGCGAAAATCTTCTTTCCAAAACGTATGTTATTAATATTTTATTATCCGTTTTTAATATCATAAATGCACTACAATTTTTAATTTTACGAACCATTTTTATGAATAAAATTATAACTCAAAATATGGTTGCCTGGATGAGATGACTTATTGCCATAAGGCCGCTATTTGTGCATGTTTCTTTTTTTGTTTAATGTATGTCTGTTGTTCCTATTTTAATAGAATGAAGTGTTTTCTTACATTCATAAATTATTTTTATTTTACTAGTATAAAATATACCGACTGAATTGCGAAGATCCTACTTTTTTATGAATATGGTAAGTTAAAACACAAAAACAATTAAATGAATATTATACAGATATGCAAGCTGCAACAGAAAAGCCAATGTTCGATATGATGCACAAAATGTACGGACCAATAGTTAAAGTAGATGGACTCTTTGGCGCGCGCTCTATGGTCATATTACTGGACGCTAAAGCATCGGAAGAAGTGAGTTTACTTACATATTTTATCTCCTAATAATATCTTTCCAAATGTATTGTTTGTTTAAGTGTAGATACACTTATTAAACTCATTAAATACCATTAAATTAGTCGATTAGTAAAGAAATAATTAATATTGTGAGCTCATCATGTTAATACTTATTGCAAGAAGATATTTCTTTCGCATTCGATTAAAATATCATAAAAGAATTTATTTATTTATCGTCCACAATTCTACAAAGGCAGTAATGAAATTATATAATACGTTTTGAACGCATTTGATGTTATTTTTCAATATCGACACAATATATCGATTTAATGCTGCTTATTTGAATACTACATAATATTAGAATAGTATACTCACAGCATCCATACAAAATATAGTTCAATAGTAAACACAAAACTATTAAGGCGCTTCAGTAGTCAGACCCAAACAATTGCGTTATCGACAAATTCGTTTCCGCAAATGTTCAAAGGACTTCATCCCAAAGGAATAACATTTGAATTGTTATCCATGTGTAAAATATTATTTATGTGTCTACTCATATAATTAAATGAATTAACCTATGAATTAAATTGCTTTAAGGTTCTGCGAGGCGAAAATGTTCTGCCGGTCCGGCCTGGCTTCGATACTCTAGAACTTTATAGAAGGAATAAAAATAAAGCTACCCCTGACTCTCCAACTGGACTCGTTTCAGAGTAAGTATTTATAGACTAGGGGTATATTAGAAATCGATAATTATGGATAAAATGAGCAGGTTATAAAAAAGGGCGTGTGTGCCGAGCACACGTGTCAGAAGTGAAACTTATTTGGCAAGATTTAAAGATATCAAAATCGTCGCCTTGCTCCAAGACGTGACGGTATTGCCATCTTGAAATTTTACTCTCAACGCGCCTAAACAAGTTTCACTTCAAAAATATTAAATTCTGAAAGCGAAAAGAAATTGTAGGAAAAATTCTTCAAACATAAACAAACATTCATTGATATGGAAAATGTATATTTGGTACTTTTGAACTTTTCCGTACCTAAATGGAAAATGACAGAAAAACGTATCATACCAACAATATTATAGCGGCCAAGTTTGTGAGTTTCATATCATGGAGATTTCTTTCTCAACCTTGCAAAATTTTAGATTCGAGTGTTTTAGATCATTTCAGGAAAATGGGTTTACGATTTTACATAAGTATTATAAGTTTGAGGAAAGTGCTTACACGTACAAATAGTATTATTAGATACCAAACTACTTCAAAAGACTATTTGGTACAAAATAATGTTATAAGAACATAACTAAGAATAAATCGATACCTGAACATTAAAGCCATTATTAAAATTAATTATTCCCTTACAGTCACGGAGAAGTTTGGAAGAAATTTAGGTCGGCGGTGAATCCGATTTTAATGCAGCCGAAAACTATAAGACTGTACCGAAATACATTAAGAGAAGTAGCTGACGAAACTATTACCAGGTAAACGTCAAAACTTGGACTTAATTAAAATAATTGAAGTTTGCGAAGACACCACAATGCTTTTAGCGATTCTGTTAGTGGGATGCACTAACTTTTTGAAGTTATGATTCGTGAATAAATAGAGGTTTTCAGTGAGAAATGAATAATATTTGATGAAAATTTCATCATCTTGAAAGCTTATTAAAGTTCAAAATGATTAAAATTTCAATTTATCGAAAAGAAATGCTTTACTATATGTCACGGTTTTCAAAATATTATTTTGCAAATTGCATAGAAAAACGCCAAGTGTCAGAAATAATTGCAAATAAAAAAGGGAAAAACTTCTAAAAATATTATCAACAAAATTTGTATCTCCATACTTTCAGGATGAAATCAAAAAGAAACGCATCAAACATGATAGAGGACTTCGATTTAGAAATGAATCTGTGGTCCCTCGAGTCGATCGGCGCCATAGCGCTCGGCAAACGTCTCCATTGCCTGGATCCCACACTCCCGAACACTTCACCCGTAAGACAACTCATTCAAACCGTTCGAGACATATTTGTGCTCGTTGAAAAACTGGAATTCCGACCAAACATTTGGCGATATATCTCGACACCAACGTACAGACAGATCATGCTACGGTACAAGGAACTTGACAGGTGATTTTCTATATTTATACCTTTTATGTCAAGATTTAAAATTATATTTTGCTTGAAACCAACAAAAGTTAAATCACCATTTCTTTTAACGCTAGACATTTTCTCAGAGATTCATTGTTATACAAGAGGTAAAGGTAATTTTACAAAAGAGCTTTGTCTATTAATTTATATATCCATTTATCCTTTTTCCATTAGTTTCAATTTCGCCGAAGCTTTTAACGATTAACAAATAATAACAATTCAATTCTTTTGTAAATTGAATTTTGGTTTGCTTTTGCTCTTTATATGCTCTTTTTCATTATAATAATATATTTTAATAATATAGAGTTTTAATTATGAATGATTCTAATCAACTAGATTAACCACACAATTCATCAAAGAAGCGAAAAACGAACTCAAGACACGCGACAAAAAACCCAACGAAGAGAGAGGAGTGTTAGAAAAACTGCTTGAAATCGACGACAAAATGGCGACCATCATGGCCAGTGACATGCTATTCGCCGGCGTTGATACCGTAATTAATTAATATCGATCATAGATTAATCATTATAAACTTTCATTAAGGCATTATTATGATGTATCATTTAATATATTGGTCAACGTGATGAGTGCTTCAATAAATAATTGGAGCTCGTTTCATAATTTTCAACGTAATTTATAGCGCTATATTAAAGGCTTTATGTGGAAGTTAATTTGCAAGTATATGCCATTTTAGGATTAATCCTTTTATTAGTTTTTAATAAACAGGTACGATAGTCATGTAACTGTGTTGAATACGGCTGATTAAGATTTATTTTTATAAATTGTACAAATCTTTGAATGAACAATAATTATAATATATTATTATGTTTTACGTATTATTAAAACATTTTCTATAAAATTTTGGAAACTACCTATAATTTAGAATTTTTGAGTCGTACTTTCATTTGTCAAGTTTATAATACCGCGATTAATTGCTACAGCTTCGCGTTAAATTGACCTTAGTACAATAATAATTATTATCAGAAACCTCAAATGCCCAAATTACCTATAATAGAGTTTTTGGAGTCGTCCATTCGTCCAGTTTATACTTCGGCGATTGATTGCTACAGCTTCGTGTTATATTGACATTAGCATAATAATAAAAATATTAACAGAAACCTGAGACGCCAATGGCTTGTGGTCAGATACATGCGCGATAAATCGCTTCGAATCGAATAAAAAATCTACTACTGAAAAACAAATCTACTATCATTAATAATAGCACAATACTATTCACAAAGGAATTACTGTTTACATTTTAAACCATTGCGTTTTCACTACATTTAACTCGAATACGTAACTTTAAAAGCAAAACAGTAATTTGAATTAAATTAAAACAATGAACGTTTCTTTTGTGCTACGACGTCGTGATTGCATTTTTATATATGCGAGAAATTGCACTTTCTAGAACTGATCGTAAAGTACACATTTTCCAGATTCAATATAATTGGAATTTATTAAAATATAATAAGTAAAAATTTGCCAGAACAAATATAGAGACAAAAAGTTATTTATTGCTTATTTTCCAATTACCTTATAGATATCGCTTCTGTTAATTATAGGTAAACAGTTCTAGTTAGGACTAGATTATTTTCCTATCACATTAGGTATGATTAATTTCATTCCAATTTTTTTCAACAAGCTCTACTTATTACAGTAATGTTACCAACATCTAAAAAAGGGAAATAACTTTAATAAGTTAACAACTTAACTTAAACATAATATCTTTAAAACACACTTTAGTACTTGGATAGTAGAATTGATAAATGATAGTAATATCACTATTATACTTGCTATTACACTATTTATATAATTAAATATTAATAAGATACTGTATTTATGTAAATAACTATTTCATTCCAGACGTCAAACAGCGTAATAACAACTCTATATCTGCTGGCAAACAATCCGGAAAAGCAAAAAAAACTGCGTGAAGAACTATTATCTGACAGCGAAAGGCGGCCATATTTAAAAGCCTGCATAAAGGAGTCAATGCGAATGTTGCCAGTTGTGATGGGGAATATAAGGAAAATATCAAAAGATTACAATTTACTGGGATATAAAATACCTAAAAATGTGAGTGGTTTTATTAATAGTTTCCACAATGATTGAAACTTTGATTAATGATTATGTATACGTACTATTATTTTAATTACTCAAATACTCATACCATTTCTGACATCTAAAGTTATTCTCAAAACCGGAGATTACATCGATTGTAATTTTTAAGACATTACCTTATTATTATTAATGAAGACTTTACCATGTGTATATGCCTGAAATTATAATTAAAAGAATTAATAAAAACTATTTAGTTCAAATCGATTTATTTTTAATATACGCATTTATAACAACAGAATAAAAACGAATGATTTACTGATCAAGGCTTGTATCCTTGTAGTGCATATTACTAATTTCACTTTCACAGATAATATAATAAACTAAACAATCTCGTTAATTCCACAGACGGACATATTCTTTATCCACCAATACCTATCCATGCTCGACGCTCACTTCCCTCACCCGACGGAGTTCATTCCTGAACGATGGATCGCTGACAAAGCTGACCCGCTGTACTATCGCAACGCTGACCCGTTCGCGTTCAATCCGTTCGGCTTCGGGGCCAGGAGTTGTATAGGTAATTGTTTTTTATAGGTAAAAATATTTACAAATAGAAGATTGAAGAGTACCTACCCAGAATTAACCGCCGATTCACCTCGAAAAGAAAATATAGAGATCAAATCAGTGGATTTCAGGGACTTATAAATAACATTCTTTTAATATTAATTTGGTATTTTGAGATGGGCAACAACCTTTCTAATTAATTAATTATCTATAAATGCTGCATTAAATCTGTACATTCATACAAACAATTTCGTTTAGAATAATAAAACCAACTTCGAAATGGAGAAGTTCCACTATGTATTTTTGACGTTGTATTTCTTTTTTCAGGGCGTCGTATAGCTGAGTTGGAGATGGAAACTTTTATAAGTACAGCGATACAAAAGTTTCGACTCGATTGGATCGGCCCTCCGATAAAGACGAAACTGGGAGGCATTAACTACGTCGTTAAACCTTTCAATTTTGTTTTTAATGACATTTAACGAGTCGATTTTAAAAGATAGAAGCCTAATTTTTTAATAAACTTTTTTACTATATTTACATATTATGTAGTTAGAGTCAAAGG
This sequence comes from Colias nastes, assembly GCA_907164665.1. NCBI lineage: Eukaryota > Metazoa > Arthropoda > Insecta > Lepidoptera > Pieridae > Colias > Colias nastes. The sequence goes on from CAJQZM010035171.1 coordinate 45,067, forward strand.
AATGTTATTAAATAGAATTTTCATACTTGAAATTCAAGTATCAAAAAACCGGTGTATTCAAGTCTTGAATACACCGGTTTATAATTATTGGGTACTTTTATTTTCCTCCCTTACTTTTTCCTTGTAAACGGACTTACTTTACTAAAGATTTTTATTTTTCACATAACAAATGTATCGATAAGCTGATACAGAAATCATTTCGAATACGCAAGCTTTCGTTACCTTACTAGGTATTTTCTAATTAAAAGTTAGTTTTACACATCTAATAAATGTTTATTAACTTTATTACCAAAAATTAAAAAACTATAATATATTATCATTTTCTTACATCAAAAACATTATTCAAACATAAAAATATCTCCTACAAGCGTATTTCAATAATTCATTACATTTTACCCGATCCTTAGTCATAAAGTTGAAAGATCGTCGATACATGCTTCCCGAGCAAAGTGTTTCGTCTCTTCATGAATATATTAGACGAAATAACGCCCTTGCATTATTTAACATAAAAATGAATACACTGATATGAATTCATATGAAAAATTCTCTAGAGTGCCGTTCCTTCTATTTGGATGCGACGATATTGTGTGTCGTTCTCGTATTGTGACAGGTTTAAAGATTGTTTTTCTTTTTGTATTATGTAACTAAAAAAATACTGTATATACTGTATAAACAAGATATATATATTAAAACCTTTATTGGAATAGATTGATAAGGACCACATCCTGATTAAATAAATGGACCATGTTTACGAGTTGTGAAACTCCCTAATACTCTTACAAATTACCTCTATTTTTTGTACAGAAATATTTCCTAAGAAAATAATATATCAAATGGTAGAGCGCTTAATCTACCAACTGTAAGTGATTTATCAAATGACTGCGATCTATAGCCCTAACCACACTCTATTTATATCTCAACATGTGGTACATACACGAATTCACACAAATTGTTTCATACAAAAAATTGTACGAAAGTTCAGAATAAGAGAATTTTTTTCCCGTTATCGCGTGACAAAAACCCGGCCATATTCGATTGGGGAAATTTACGTCATGTGGCATTTGGACCAAATGTTCCCAGGCTCCAGTTTACTAATCGTTTTTACTATTACTTGCATGAATACCCTTTAGTTATAGTCACTCGGAGATATTTTGATGTACATATACTTACTAACCAGTAAATACATAATCCCAGTCACAAAAAGGTTAGATACAAACCGTAAAATTTTCAGCTCTTCTTGTGATATTATGTTGACCCCTCAACTTTTTATTAAAATTGTCGATACTACAACCTTTCCTTTCCCCATATTTTGCATGCCAGTTCAAATATTTTATGTCAGAAAGAAATATCTTTTGTAGAAAAGGCTCGATAACAAATTGACATTCCGAAAACGTAGAATTTATATTTTAATATAATTTAACAGTATAATAGTGTACTTTCAACAAAAGCATTAAAAATAGCATTGTGTATTAATATTTAAAAGTTAAACCAGTTTAAACGCTTATCAGAAAATTCAAGTTACACTCAGCATGACATAAATGCTGCATTAAGATTCGACCTACTTACGTCTGTATCCTAACGCCGCGGTTGAATTAAGGATGTAACACGAAGCAGGTTGTCTTCTGTCTAAGGCTTACGTTGTTAAGTGAAATGCATACATCAAGCAATTCTAATTGAAGTGTCAGGATCAGTGGTGCCGGTCGTATGAGCCACAGTAAACAGAATACGAATAGTAGGGAAACTACCTACAAATCGTTTGCGTTATTGTCAGTAGAGATTTCTCTCTTGAAAGAGCATACGAAGACTATCGTCCGCGGCCTATCATGTAAAGATATACAAAATAACAACCCCTTTCTTTCAGAGGCACTAAGTAATTATTGTGTAGGAAAGCTTAGTTGCCTTACTGTTTGTATTCTATTTACTATGTGAACCAAGTTTGTAGACACAGCAAAACATCGCCTGCTGTAATTATAGCTCACGTTTTGTATCATTTTAACCGGAAAGCTGTGGCTAATGACACATCACAGAATGCTACAAGAAGAATTAAAGGGAAAGACTTTGTTTGTTGTTATACTTTTCATGATATGTACCTATTACATAGAAAAGGTATTTTATTTATTGGATAGAGTTAAGATAATTATATAAGATTGATTAATTTTTATCAGACTAGATTATCCACTCAAATAACCTCACAAAAATTAATATATAAAAGAACCAATCAAGATAATATACTAAAACATTCCCAAAATAACCCTATTTAAGTAGATATTGTAGACCGATCTTGTCTTCTTGGAAGTATTTCAAGTAATTCTCTTTCATTGGTCGCTAATTGAAGTGAAGATTTCCCTCGCAGGTGAACTTCTAACATAATGTAACTCACGAGATAGGCTTTAATTACATTCCGATTTCGCCAAGTTTGCGGTTTATTTATAGATTCGAGAACGTATAGGCTGTAATCCAGGGTTTTTCAACCTTATTCATACCACGGCCCTTTTAGTATGAAGAAATATGTCGTTACTCTCCCCTCTTCCCCCTTACTCTCAATTGCAGATGCCCATCGATGGGTCAGATAAACCAGAAGATCACCAGCCGAACGACTGTGACGGAAACCGTACTGGTGGTCACTTAACAACTGGTGATCCTCTAGATACTGTAACACCTGGGAATTTATGATGGATTCCATCACTTTTGAGAGCAAGGAGGTAACCGCGATCGGCCTATAGTTTTTTGGGTCTGAGCGCGTACCTTTCTTGGGTAAATATGGTAAATATCACAAAATCAACTTATATTTATTCTTATAAAATCAAATTTTCATTTTGCAAGTAATCAGTCCCCTCGTCCCGCTGTCCTCGCGTATATTTGGCGCAGTCGGATTGTACAATCCGCCGTATTACATTACGGCTAGCTGTTTTAATATGCCGAAAATTTGTCTTTTTCCAAAATTCTACAAAAAGACGGTCGCGAGCCGACGGAGCCCCACTTCGTGGGGCTCCTATTTCTGTGTAGTTTTAAAAAACACGAACCTAACCTAACCCACCCCCTTATCCAAACCAAAAATTTCTGATTACGAATTATCGGCATAGTTACTACAAAATGCCGACCGTTTGTAAACGGCCAGATTATAATATACAACTTGCCTGCGACATATCAATATCTTAAATGTTTTACATTTCCGATAGCTATTTAGGAAATGTATAGATTTCCTAGGAAATGTGTATAAAATAATTTATTTCACACATTTCCGTACGATTTTAGGAATTATATACATTTCCTAGGAATTGTATACAATGACGGATTACATACATTTCCGGTAACATATACACAGACTTCATAAAACTTTAAGCTCACGTATATATTTGTAACTTTTGACCGCTTTCTCGGTATGTTAGAGTTAAATATTATTCTTGAGTTTGATGCCCGGTGGAGAGATTCTTTAATAAGTATCCAAGAAAATGGAACAATGTTATACTTTCCTAAAACTTGTTTAAAATAGAGAAAAATCTTTTTAACGATTTCAATATTCATACTGTCGTTGAATTTGTTCAATTAGTCAATAACAGAATTATAACACCAATGGTAATTTTTTGCTTTTAACATAGATTATGCAACCAAAACCAGCACAACTGCAAAATACAAATATTTCAATTAATTCCGACGTCCCGTTATCGACAAGACATTCTAGTTGCGATATTCCTTTGTTTATTTCAAGCATATTGTACGCTAGAGCGCTCTAATTTCCCGTCTGTCAGTGAAACTAGAAACACATTGGAGGCACCACGTTTATTATTTCCGATAAGTCGCATGCTTTAATATCGCTTTAATGAAATTTCTACGTAAGCTCCCATGCACAATTATTGTCGCATAAATTCATAAGCTGTGTGCATAAATTTTCGTTTATATTTAGATATTGATTTTTGTTTATAAGGGGCCTTATTAAAATGTATGTAAAATCGGATGTTGCTCTATAACTACGGGTATAATAAAGACGAAGGTTATTAGTTTCAATTATGTATTGTGTTGATAGAATCTATATTAATCCTACAATCTGTTCCTTCATTATAAGGCATAATTATTTTTCACGTAAGAACGTATAAAAGCTCTCAAGCAACGATCTTTCATAATACTCCATTCGTAGCACTTCTATTCACTATATAACAACCAGACAACTGCAGATGTACTTTATTTTCCTTGCAAATATTAATTATGGAATATTAATTAAACAATATTGTAAAAATACCACGAGTGTTAAGGTTCAAGCGAGTTCCCGCGGTAATAAACGCTACGTGCTACGCCCATTTATTACAATGAAAAAAAATCCTCTTGTCCTACTTTTGTACTGTGAAAATAGTATTTGAACGTTGCATTCTTATGAAAAACAAAGCAGAAATTTAAATGCATAACTGAAAGAATAGCGATGGTGGTAATGTAATTATTTTCGATTCAATTTCGACTCCGTTTTACGGGAGCTGTATTTTAATTTTTGCTGCAAATTCATGTTGAATAGTTATTGGGAATATGATATTATTTTTATCATCCATTTTCTTTTTTCATAGGACAATGGATGTATTTACAATCATTATTATATTTCTTCAATCAATCACTACGTAGCATAAAAAGTCGATACCCGCTGTCTTTAAAACTACGCAACAAATTCAGTTGCTTAGTTTTAAAGACAGCGGGTATAGACTTTTTATGCTATGTGGGTTTTTTACGACATAGAGGGAAGATTTGATATATAATTTATTAAGGTTTGGTATATGATTAATTAGACACAGTGGGCGAAGCACGGGCAGAAAGCTAGTTTATTATTAAAATGTATAACTATGTCGTGAAATAAAGCAACATTGATGTGCAGTGAGTACTATACCTTATGTGCTACGAGTTACGAAGGAGATTTATATTGCGTCTGTATGTCCTCTTTTATCCATCGTTTAGATATCAGTTTTACTTTATACTTCCAATATGATATTTATCAAAAAATAAATTTAAAAAAATATGTGAAAATGAGTTCAAAGCCACTTTCTTGTAAGCTTTTTCGTGGAATTTGATCCCAAAGGCACTTTATAGATATGCAAATATTATAATAACAAAACCGTGAAAGCGGTCGAAGATTAACCACGCAGCTTTAGACAATTTATGATAACACAGATAAGTCTTTAATAATATAAATATACTCCATTTATTTTGGAGTCGTTACTCCTTTATTTACCTACTAATGGATCATTTTACTTACCGTAGGTACTTAAGAAATATGCTTTTAGTACAGAAAATGGTTGCTTTTAAACATCGATTCTCTCAATTCGGGTTATTCGTAAGTACTAAATGGAATTAAATAGTTTGTTTGAGAAAAGTATTAAGGGTTTTTTACTTATAATATTTATATAAGTTTTTTTCTTTATTAAATTTGGTTTAGGTTTAATGAATATATTCATGATGATGAATTTTTTTGTAATTTGTGTCATATTGATGGCAGATTCATTAATACGAAAAATGATATGTTGTTTTTCATTTTTCACAATAATTAATCCGTTGTATCACGAAATTTTGGAAATTCTGAGTGTAAATTTATTATCGGTGTATTGAAGATCAGAGAAAAATAATAATTGATGCAAATTATAAATAAAAATAATTTTTAAATTAAAAAAAAAACAAATATCTCCAAAATTTACTTATGTGGTATATCTTAAATTACTAATAATATCAAATACCTTGACTCTATTTCCGTTAACAATTCATCAAAGTTTTCGAAACATTCACACAAAAAACAACACTTTAAAAATCATTACAAAATAACAAAAAAAATTTCAAAACTGTTTCACAAAACACTTAACCCTCAACAAGGGGCATACCACAAAGCACCCGGTAAATTAAATATCAATCAACTTCTGTAGAATGCCGCGAGAAGTCGCGCCGTTACCACGGTCTTCGCGCGACTGCCGCGTCCGCGACACAACCAGCCTGGAGTTCATTCTGTCGTACCTACTGCCTATGCATTTGTATAGTCAAGTGCAATGAAACTGGGTTACGTTCGGACTAAAAGAAATTTAGTATCTCTATATTTGCTATAAATTTCAAATGTATTGAATTGTTTTAATGATGTCGCTTTTATTCAAGCTTACATTGGTTTGCTGTGTTCATTGTTTAGTTTGTAAAACCTGAAAGCCGAACTGTAAAAAGATATTCAAAAATGTACCTATTCATTGAATTTTGTCAAATTGTAAACATTTCCGTAGCAAGGTCATTTTAGTGGAGTTTCTCATTCAGTTTTTGCAAAACTATGTATAAATAAATCACGTAGCAATTACATATTACTTTTCGATGTGAATTCGGACTTATGAAATAAGATCTAATAACACTGTTACATAGAAAATGTGACGTCTAGCGGCTTAAAGAAAAGTAGTGTACTACTACTCTATTATTTGTTAATGAAATCTGTCGTCGAATGCTTTAGTTACTCTCCGCACTTATTTTTCCTTCACTATTACGCATTTTCATTCACATTATTATGTAAATAATACCAAAAGACAATTTAAACGTGCATCCCATTTTAAGTTCAACCGTTGAACTCAGTAAAATGGCTATTTCGTTCTATTTCTTCTCTCAAACTGTTTAGCTGGACGGGATTAAAGCCATTTGTTCAAATAATAAAGGCGTTCGTTTCTTCGAAGAACATGGACAGTTTTATTCGCAACAGAGACCGGGTCGAAACGACCCAATGGCAGCCTTCTGGGGTTTATTGTTATGCCTTGTTGCCTTGTATTGCAACTACAATGATTTAAGAAACGGGATTTGTTTGGTCACTTTATTGTTGTGTTTATGTGTTTTATCTGTTCGACTATGAATACTGTAAGCTTATGCAATATTTATATGTTGTTTACCTTGCGTAGAGCAAAGTAAACACTTAATCTGAAATCCTTAGAATAATTTTGTGATCTGATTGTGAAGTAAGGCGAAAAAACGTGAACACGTCAGCTGTTAATTGTATCAGATGATACGAATAAAATATGATCTTCAAATATTTAACTCATAACTAGTGCGATTATTTATTAAAATTAATAAAATTTTCCATTAATTTTTATTAAAACCTCAAAAAACTGACACAGTGGAGATTTCTACACAATTATAAAAAGGTAATTAAATATTAACATAATTAAAAATATGCACACCCTTCATAACATTTAATCAAAAAGATAAGTAAATAAAAAAATCACACGTTTCAAAATCAACCTTTCCCACGCGTAGAGAAACACAGCATTATTTAGACACGTTATTCATCAGTATTTTCTTTACCAACAAGCCCAAGCTCGGAGAATAAATATTTTAAGTCGTTCCTTTATTCTTTCACCGTTAAAACGTGGTTAAAACAATTACCATAGAGGTTGAATAAATGAATGTATAATTGCTTGGAAATGTCAACATGTGACAATCCTCGTTGGTAACAACGTAGAGTGGTAGAGCTTCGTACATTTCAAGTGGAATATTAAAATGTCATTTGTTTAGGCCCGTGATAGTGTTGTCGTTTATGATTTGTTTATTAGAAGTGTAATTATAGTTGGATTTTGGGTGAGACTTTGATTAATTACGAAATAGGAGTGTGCTGTATGATTAGGAAGGTAGGAAAAAATGGTTGGTAAACCATCTTGTATTGAATTAAAATATGAAATCCGCAATTAACAGAAATTACTTTTGATATTGACAAAAATTATAAAAATTTATATACAGAATTCAGATTCATCGAAATTGTTTAAAATCTAACCGTTATTACAACATGAGCATATTTTACTCACATTTTTTTAAAATTTCAACCATTCTGCAACTAAATAATTCGATAACAATTTTAGAAATGCATCGCGTTCTGTGAATACATCAAGATAAACTAAAATACATCCGAATTCACGGTACACCTTGACCCGGAAAGACTCAATTGAGATTTTGGCTGTGTCGAAATAAACCACGAATCGAGATATAGCTTGAAAACTATTTTGGGTTAAGGTTTCAGATGCAATTATCACCTTCCCTTGTTAGTGTTGTAAATGTAAAACGTAAAAGCGAATTTGATATTTTTTGTATTCGACAGAATGGATGAATTCATGTAACCTACTTTTTTTTAAACCAATAACTCCGTAATAATTTATATACCAGAGTCACTTGGACTGCTAAAGCTAAGCTGTTCCTGCCAAGGGCGTTAATATTTATCTATAATATCGCGTTTAAGAATAAGATAAATATGTAATTTAATGCTAGTTAATTTTATGCGAATATTCTAAGCCAAAAGTTATATTTGTAAGATGTTTAATGTTTATCCACTCATCGTTTGGCTTTTGGCTTTATCTCTACCATCTCTACCTCAAAAAGGTATCTTTCAATATTTTGTTTATCAAGTAAGACCTGCGCGGACATCTAAAGCCAATTTCCTTGAAAGTTCCTCATTCCTATATCGTAACTGAATGGAAAAACCATATCAAAACAAGTTGATTCCTAAGTAAGCGCTGCAAAAGCACCTACCACGTGTTTAAAAAAGCACACAACGCTTTATGATATTTTTACAAGCGATTTAGGCTTTTAATAAGAAATATAAGTGGCCCACGCTGTTCGCTCGTAAATTATTAATAGCTGGCAGTAAACGTCGCACAGAAATAATTACAGCTTTTAATTAAGCTCACGTCCCCATTCCTCTACAAGGTCACGCCGTTTTACTTTAGGTAAAAAACTTCGTGCATACTACCTACTGCTCGTTGGATAAATCCTTACTAATCCTGTAAGTATTGTAATACTGACATGATTTAAAAGAGCAGCTATAGAGTTTCTTGCCGCTTCTTCTCCTTAGATACTGCTTTCCGAATCGGTGGTAAATGTTAAAAATATGTAATGACGATTCAAAAGTGCTTCTAGAGGAAGTCTTATTGAAAAATAAATAAATGTTTGAGTTTGTAAACGCAAAATGTGTCAAAAAAATTAAAATTACAAAAATATATAAGAAATGTTATCATAAGATTGAGAAATATTTACGGAACACATTTATAAATTAAATGCTCTATTTAATTGATATAGTGATGGACTTATTGTTTCACACTGCAACGTGTAAATCATAACTAATTCCTAAATGTATTAACGTATATACATAGATCAACTCAAGAAAATATGATACTATAAGTACAGATCCGATCATACAATTTCAACAAGCTAGATCTAGTAGAGTTATAAAAAGCATTGGTGATAGAGTAGATAGAGCAAAAATAATGTAGCTTTATAATCGAAAATATTCCAGAAAATTACGATCACGCCATTCCTTTTAAAAACATTGTAAATTCAATGGAGTTCGATCGAAACACTAGCAAAAGAACCGTCGAGCCATGAATCTGTCCGTTGGTTCGATACAGTTCGATAAATTGAGATTTTCGACAATTGTCCCGTAGTTTATAAGTGGCTTACTGTGTCCGAAATCCACCTCGGTTTCTTAATGGCGATTATTTATACTGAATTGACGTAGTTTATTACAATTAGAAGAAAATGTACGTAGTACATAAATATGATTTTATTTTTCTGTTCCTAGTAAGTATAATCACGGCATCGTGTAGAATTTACTAATTACAGTTTTGGCTCATAATACTTATTTATGTATTCTGTGCTATTGTACGTATTTTGTATTTTGTAATTTTTCTGAAGTTTTTTTGTAAGTCGTTTATTAATGTTCAATTTATAGATAATAATGATGACATTTATTTCATGCAATTCAAAAAACATGTATTCAATTATTTCGGACTCTCATTTAAGCATGTTCTTACTAATAAATATTTTAACAAAAATATTGTTAACAAATCCGAAGATTTATATTATTATTTTTTTCAATTTATAACCAAATAACACTAAAATAAATTTTAACACCAATGCCTCAAAATATCATATTCGAACTGAACTAATAAGCGCGAAAACTTTCCGAATCGCACCCAACCGATCCGCAAATAAATTGTATAATCTGACTTCGGCCATTATTTTCTAAACAATACGCAAATGTATTAAAAGTTGTATAAATAAACTCAACTTCGGCTGAAACGATATCACCCAATTTAGTTCAACTTTTAATAACTCTAAGTGGTATTATAATCATTGGTTGGTTAGTTTTGGCTTTGTGTTGATTAAGATGAGTTTAAATTGTGGCAGGTTTTAGTTAAAGTATACTGTTATGTTCATTAAGCTGTTCATAGAAGGCTAATCACCTACTTGCCCCTAAAAAGAAAATCGATCAGTGAAACAGATATGCATATGGATCTGCCTCTTACTCCACTCTGGGACACAGGATTTCAGTTATTAGGCGGGTCCACACAGAGCAAGCACCCATGCGAAGCAGCTTGGTCAGTGTGAACGTGGCTCGGCAAAAAAATGGCGACTTTCCTCGGCCGAGCTCTACGTCCACACTTCCCGAGCTGCTTCGCGCAGTAATTGCTTCGCGAGGCTGCTTGCTCTGTGTAGGTCCGCTTATTGATTATTATAGGATAAGACATTTTAAATGATGCGAGAAAGCTATGTTGGAACACAGAATATATAGAAAGTATTTTCTTGTGTTTTATTACATTTACAGCTGACGTGGTCACGGGGAGACTGGAAATAATAATGAATAAATTGCGTTTATAAGCCGATAGTCTTTTATTCTTAAACGGGTATAGATAAAATAGTTTTAATGGAAAGTAAATAATAGCTAAATACAATTTATATTATTCCCTATACATCCTCCTTCATTTGTCTCTACGAATATTCCCCGTATGTAAGATACATAGCTACAATTTACATATAAACTGTTTTATTTATTGCTTCGCTATCCCCATGCATAATTACGGCAATGGGTATGCAATTATTTACGTGAATTTCTATTATAAGATAATAATTCAGTTTTGTACATGAATATATTTCTTTGTATAAATTTGGAATTAAAAACACTCTCATAACATGTAATATCAAATTAATCTTCGTTATTAAACTGCTCCAAACTTTTTTGACAACGGAAATTATAAAAAATAATGTTATTTCATTTGACTAACCAAAGAACATGAAATAAAAGTTTAAAAAAAAGTAAAACGTTCTCTTAATGTTGTTTGCAACAAAAGTTACCTAATTACATTAGGGACGAATTTGCTGACAAATTTTCTGCGTCGGAGAATTCCCCAAAAGTAACATTAATTTTTAAGAAACTTCCTTTAAGGATTCGTTACTTATTTCATTTGCAAAAAACAAAGTTGCGATGAAACTTTGTTGTTTCTCCGATGATTTATTGGCTAACTCGTCAATTAGTAGTTGGGAAGTGAGAGAAACAGTAGTTGTTACATACGTAAGGAAGATTCTTGAGATAGTTACATAATAAAATATTTTTCGTATCCAATAATAATCAACAATGGTCGTAATATTTGATTTACGGATCTTGTCATATGTGTGTCCCAATTAATGGAAAAATTATTCATTTTCATAAGTGGTCGACAATAGTTGGAGAGAAATGTTTATGCCTGAGAAACTATTTCTATAGTAAATACATTTAACAAGGTTCACTTCTTTCCTAATACAATTACTTATTATTATTATCGGATCAAAATTCAAAGTACCGGAAGACATAATGGTATAAGTGAAATTTAATTTAATTTTACATCTAAATAAGTCTAGAAATGCAAAGCATGCTCAAAGTAACATTATCAGACGAGTGCACATTCGATGCATTTTATCATAACTTTAACATTTCCTAGAAATTGTAATGGCATAACTTCAAAGCAAATGTAACTACATTATATTATTTATTGTTTGTTATTTCAGATTCTTTGATTTAGAATTTTATTATGTACTTATTTTTCAACAATGTTTCAATTTTAAAGTAAAAAATAGTAAAAGAGTTGCAATTCTTTTCACTGGTTCATATATTATTGACATTAACTTCAGTTACGACTTATAGGTATATAATCATATTATAATACCTCGTAAGGTTATACTTCAGCAACTCTTTAATTAAGATCGAATATAAGAAGTATTCGATCTAGAATCCCATTTCTAAGCCTCGGCATCCATTATTAAAACTTTATCAATTGGAATCAAGTTTAACGATGATAATGATTTTACTTGGAAATGCGGCGAACACTTAATTTATTCCGAATTCAAGGTTTTTAGGATAAAGTCTTCAATTTAAATATTGTAAAAGGCTGAAATTATTTTTTATTATATCTTTTTAGATACCTTAACAACGTTTTTAAATGTTTTTTGATTACCATTTATTCAGTTTACGGATGTTTAAATTTCGCTCTACATTCCAATTTTACAACACAAAATATTTTTTGTAGGTACTAAAATTTGTAAGTGTATACATGCACTATAAAATTTAATATAGGTTACCCTGTACACTGATAGCTTTAATTTACTAAAGGAAAATTTAATCAATGTATCCAGTACTTACTAGGAGGACCCTACTACTCCAAATTGTGTAAAATTTAGAAACGAAATAAACTATTTTTATTTTATTTTTATTTTATCAAGTCAATGGACTGATAAATATTTTTTGGAATATCTAATATCTATCTTTATAGTCTAAATAATATTTAATTTGTTTCAGAAACAATCTAGCACTTTGATATTTGCATATACTCATCAAATAACTTGTCCATGGCATAACAATACAGCATCCCATCTCCCATTAAAACCTGCGCAGCATGTACCTGTAACAAAGAGGAAAATGTAATTAAAAATTGAAAGGTCGCCTCATTTCACCTTAAAGGAAGTAAACTTTTTTGATTAAAATCTTGAGACTATCCCTCCGTTTAATCTTTGTGCTTCCCCATTACTCATTCTTTTATTTTGCAAGGCCAGCTTCGCTAGTCTCCTCTTTCCTTTAAAAATAGCGTTGGCGTTGTTCTATTATGTCCATTTACAAAACCCACTTCGGGTGTTTTCGTTGAAAACTGAGCACGTCAACCTCAGGCTAAATAATTAATTACCAGATTTGTCACAATAACATTCATTCAAAAGAACATTGTTAATCATTTAAAAGGAAAACCTTGTGTAAATATTCACGAATATATTCAACTTTCAAATCTTTGAAACAATTCCAAAGTCACTTATCCAGCTACAAGTTAACTTTTCATTTCAAATGTATATGATAATATCTGAAGGGGACTTCAGAAGGTCGAGAACCTTAGACTCCCAAGATATAATAGAGAGAACAGCGACAAATTGAAGTCTCCTCATATAAAATGACAAGAGGAGCTCAGCTGTAGCAAAAACAAACTACACACGACAACACGCCGAAGGGCAGAACTTTCCTAGTGAATATTCTATTAGTTAAGCCCACCTGGAATTTACCTAGAGCTGAAGGTTACGCTTTATTTCACTTTAAAATTCTGTTTATTAATGCTGTTTAAATTGTTACTACGACTTTACTAAAACGCTGAGTGTTTGAGAAGCGTTAATCGTAGAGTAAGCATTTTGAAATAAGCTGCTTTTTAGTGGTTTTCCAAGAAAACATTTTATTTGTGTGTACTTCATAAACATACTGAAAGTGGAATGCATTACATACATTTGAATAAAATAAATAGGAATTCAAATTCAGGATTCTTATAGTATATATTGTGTATTTACGAATGAGAAAAAAATTAGAGCAGGTAAAGCCTTTAAAAGCTCGGTTATTCTTTTTTGCTAATACAATAATCCCGCAATTTCCTACGATATACAATCACTTTCATATCTTTATTATGCCACGTACAGAACAAGCTTACTACCAAGCTTTTTACACTACGTAAGGTACAAGCTTACTATCGGAGCTGTTATAAGAAGCATTATTTTATTGAAACATATTTTAAAAGCTACACATAAACATAACAAATGCACACAAAACATCATATACTCAGAAATGCATCACTCCACAATACGTACACATATCGAATGTTTATCCATTTTGACTTTCCACCTCCATCTTTGTATTTCTAGAAAATTCTATTTCATACAGACCGTGACTAAAGTTCAATTCAACAAGCTTGAGTGACTTGAACAAAACGATACTTGTGTGGATTTGGAGCTATTTGTCGATACTATCTTTCCTGGAATATTTTTGTAGAAAAATCCTTTAAACTGAAATTTACTAATAATTCACACATTATTCATAAAAGAATAATAAGATCTGCAATTCACACATTCACATAGAAAATTCTATGAATCAAATTAAAGTAAACAGATTGAAAATCTCAGATTTATATTTAACGAGAAAAACTTACTAAGAAACAGCAAGCGAGATATAAAACACTGAGTAATTTACGTTCCCTAAATAAATAAAAATTATGAGTAAAAGAGTTTTCTTAAAATCTACTTTATATATAATACCACTATGTATTCTTCTAGATAAAATATATTTAAACTAGCTGCGCGTCGCGGTTTCTCCCGCGTGGCTCTGCTCCTGTTGGTATTTAGCGTAATGATATATAGCCTTAGCCATATAGCCATATATAGCCTTAGCCTTATAGCCCTGTAGCCTTTTTCGATAAATAGGCTATCTAACACCGAAAGAATTTTTCAAATCGGACCAGTAGTTCCTGAGATTAGCGCAATCAAACAAACAAACTCTTCAGCTTTATAATATTAAGTATAGATTACTACATTTGAATTTGAATTCAAACTGTGACTAATCTCTCAGCATCCAATCAATACAGCTGACCAATAGAAAGCACTATAAATATCCGTGTCACGTCTGTAGGGGGCAGATCCCGTTGTGAGTCGACAACAGTGAGCTTCATTCAATATAGCTCAATGTTCAATACATGACATTACATACATGACCAACCTAGATAATTGAATGAAAATCGAATATTTTGCGGCACATTGCCTCTATGTATTGAGTTTAGAAATTATATTTATTATTTTATAACTCGTAACTTAAAAATAATCGGTGTAAGATTGACATTTTCTATGCAAAACTTTTTTTTTAAATATAGGCCAAATAGTTACAATCTGAAGAGCTCTCTTAATCTCTTAAGAAATCAGTTATCATACTTAACATTTAAACTCATTTAATTTATCAATCTTTTTTTTGTCAGTTCCTTTATGCATAATATAAACAAATATACGCAAAGCAAAGCAAATAATAAAATTATGATTAGTACACAGTTTACCGAAAACACAGTTCTATCAATTTCGTAAAAGAAAAATCTTAAGAAAACAAGTAGCTATATAGAAAGATGTAAATAGGTCCAAGAAAATATGATTTCCTACTCGCTCTTAATATTAAATTTCCTGGTAAATCTCATTATTAATGGATTTCTAAGAAAAGATTCTTCTTATATTTTCTACTGAATAGTCAAGTTATAGTAATCTATTTACTTAAGTGTAATGTAAAACTAAAATTGGTACTACAGTAAAGTAATTTAATTGTCAAGAGATTTTCCAATTTTCCTATCTCGCCGATTCGTTTTTATAGAGGTATTGAAAAACGGATGAATGAAAATTGAAATCGGAGCTTTCTTTGAAATCTTTATTGATATTTTACAAACGAGAAATTTAAAAAATACATCAAGGATTCTCCTTATTAATTAACTCGTTTCAATTGGAGTCGAAATCGATTACTTTAAGCTGTAATATCACTACATAGTATAAAACAAAGTCGCTTTCTCTGTCCCTATGTCCCTTTGTATGCTTAAATCTTTAAAACTACGCAACGGATTTTGATGCGGTTTTTTAATAGATAGAGTGATTCAAGAGAAAGGTTTTAGTTTATAATTTATTAGGTTTTAGACAAAGCGGGCGAAGCCGCGGGTGGTAAGCTAGTTTCACTATAAAATGTCTATTAACATTTTATTTTTTAAATACACAGAGACAGAGAGTGATATATGAATGTTAAAGCACTTTTACACAAAGCTTTAAATATACTTTACAGTGTCAGCGCAAAAATGTACCTCCATTTCATTACATACGTAATATATCTTGCGTTTTATTGCAAAAAGCGAAGAAATATGCAATCTCGTCCATAACTGTAGTCACGTACTCGGAGGGTTAAGAGCCACATTAGAGCTCATCTTACTAATGCATTACCATTACGCAGTACTTTACTCTTGTTTCAAATTCTCTCAGAATATAAAACTTTGAATTCCGAGGCTATCGACCCACTACATTATCCTGTCCACTTTATATTAAACGTGAACTTATAAATCTCTATCCAATTTGCTGTGGAAATAATAGTCACATTGGTTGTTAAGTAATCCATTTCATAAATAGACAGTTTATGTTAGGTACCTATCTACTTTACCTAAATATATCTAATATCAAAAAAAATTGCATTTAAAATTATGGATATTTGTATATCTTTATCGTATAGATGTTATATAACTTTTTCAATTTCAACAAACAAATTTAATAATAAATTATAAAACACTTTAACATAATTTAAGACAGCCTTCAACTATAATTCTTATAATTATGCTATTTTTCGATCACATAATAAAGAAGTTCAGTCTTACATTAATTATATTTCCTTCCTCGTTGTGGAAATACAAAATGCATCAAACCTGAAGCTTGTGTCGTTAGCTAATCTCTATTGAGATTAGTCGTGACTGGCATTCCGGAGTTCAGATATTTCAATCCATAATCAAGTCTCCATGCTCATGAATAATAAGCAAGGACGATATAACATTTACCTGTATGTTAACGAATTTAAATCATGTTACAGTGTAAAATATTAATGTATTCAACTACATATTTCAACTGATTTGAATTTGTATGAGAGTTCAATAAAGCGCGCCATATTAAAGTATCCTTTGTTTTTGTGTGATTGCTAATATTCAAATTAGATTTGTTTTGTAAACATTTTATATCTATTGGTGCATTTACATCAAACGAAATAGAGCTAGAGCTAGAGCAAGAGCATTCTTTCGTGATCTTTTGGTGTAAACGAAAACTCGTATTCAGTGTTGTGCAGTATTTGAACATTGCATAGAATCTTCGAATGCACTAAGAACAACGAAAGAATGCTCTACGCCTATTTACACTAAAATAATTTGACATAGTGGAGTTTAGATTGAGCATTCGCTCGTTTGATGTAAATGCACTGTAATACGCTGTGCGTATTCAACAGATAGCGACATTATTAACAAAACAAGTGAATCCTTAAAACTATATACAGGGTGTCCCACTATTGGTATACTAAGCGCGAAGGAACTTGTAGTTTTGCATACACTGATCACGAAAAAAATACTTTAACAACAAAATTACGTCAAAAATTTTTTGCTAAATTTTTCCTGAAAATCCATGTTTTCTTCTCTAGCTTCGCGCAGCCGGCATACCGCTTCGCTTATATGAAGATTTTGTCTATGAAAACATAATCTTAAACGATAGCTCACGCTGGTGGCAAAGTGGGTGGGTTGCTTGTTATGGGTGTACACATAGAGTTTTCAGAATTCATCTATTTGAAATAAAAATACGTCTGGAATTTTATAAGTATTTTTACGAACTCAGCGTATGAAAAACTATAACCTCCTTTGAGCTTAGTATACCAACAGTGGGACACCCTGTATAATTACATTTATAAATCTAATAAATACGATTCTTATTTGAAGTGGAAGAATATCAAATTAGAAAATTCAATTTGAAGTTAAACACAGTGAGAGAAGTAATCACAAAATGTAAATATGTCGCTCAAAAGCGAAGCCATTCTTAGAACGAAATAAATTAGATAAATTCCCTATTGTAGCTAATTCAATGTTGGCATTGAAGCTATATTGCTTTAGCAATCTCTAGTGTCAATTAAAATATTTGTTTTCGTAATTAATCCTGAAGCTATACCCTTGTTTTGGTATATTTGAAAATTCTGAGCAAAAGTAAATTTGGTGACTTATTTAAGACTGCAATTGAATCACTCCGGTATCTTGGTTGATATTCTTAAGAAATTAATGGAAGAATGAAAAATTTATGTTCTGGTTTGGTTTTAAGTTAAAATTATATTGATCGATGTAGGTACTGCTTAACTTTATACATAATATAATACTTTTTATCATTATGAATATTTATGATTATATGAATATATAAACTTTGTGCTTATCAACATTTAAAAACAAAATACAACAATCGACTAGATAACTTTCCTCCTAACATCTTACAACATTTATAAATTCTTCATAACGCTGATTGATCACTAAGAAACAAAACTTTCCATATTACGAATTATAATTTAAACTGAATTTTTAAACATAAATTATTTCCAAATCCTTGCTAAACGTTAACTTTCAGACCTTACACAGCCATTAAGCTGACTTAAGGCGTTTGAAGCACGAACGATCTTTTCAACAAGCGTGGATTTTTGTACAATCATTTTGAGATCGCATCTTTGTACGTAAAATGGCTACACTTGAGTTTGAGTGCTTCTTGTTAAAAATGTTATACGACGTTTATTATACTAGTTTATAAAACGCATTTTATATTGTATTCTTTCATAAAATGAAATTGAAGGTCTTAAGGAGACTTTAATATTGCTTCAATGCGTTTATTTTGATTTATATTTACGTGTTGTATATTTGCCTATCTCTGGAGAGAAATAATCAAGGCTACAATCTCAATATTGGGAACAATTCAATTATCATAAACAAAAGTAACGTACAAGCCATTTGCTTTATAACAAAGAGCTGCAGTTCATCATATTACGAAAGCAATACAATTCCATATAGATATAATTTAATATAACTTCGTTAATCATCTTACATCCTCAATCCACAGCATCCTCTAACAAGACTAACAGCTTCACTACATAGCCACCTACATATCCCCAACTTCACCATTACGCTGTGACGTCACAAAAGTTGGACGTCCAAGTTCCCAAACTGCTGAACGGAAGTGTCAAACTGGACTCACGAATACGCAGTACTTTAGTTCGAAATCGGAATGTCGAAGTTTATGGAACAGTACGATTGCGGACGCTGGACCATATGGGATGGAATTGGGAGTTCAATAAATTTTGTTTTACTTTATTAGGAAAGAGTTGGTAAAATTATTTGTACTGATGCATTCTAACGTTATATAGCCGGTATTTTACTTAAACTAATGTACAAGTATGTAAGTATTTTTCAATTGATAAATAAAAATTCTGTCATCACATGAAAGCTACGTTAATTACTACCTTTTTTATGACGGATCAACCCGAGCGGAGATGAATGCGATTTTACAAAATAGGATAAAGAATATCTTATAAAAGGTAGAGTTACTTATAATATAGCCAAAAGCAACCTATTTACAATAATGGTTAAGGATAATAATCCAAAATCCTTTATAGCCAGTAAAGCTACCATTATCCATAAGATTAGGGATATTACTTTCCAATATTTAAGGAAAATTTTAGCAACGTTTCATAAATGGTTAAAACAAATATTGAAAGGTATTATTATTAGGTTATTACACGAATAATTGTATAAATAATATGTCTATTACAGCGTTTGAATTTTCTAAGTATAGTAAACTTTATAGAGAAATGGATAAAAAAAACATCCAAAATTCGTTTTTAAGTATTTAATATTTATTTTAATACGTTTCTATCGTAAAACCACATTTAAACTTTGTCTTCCTGAAAGTTCACCGTCGAAATATTCCACAAAAGAGGTCTATTATCAGTACTTCGGGCTTTTAACCCGCATCTAACATCTGTGGTCCGTTTTAATGTACGTGACCGAAATTATACGAATATATCCTCTAATTACACTTCCCAAACAACTGATGTATTAAATGCATGTTTAAAACTAAAACTATTCCGTGTTATGCTACGGTTTTACGTAGAACTTTGAATGTGCTACGCTGTGGTGCTACGCTGCATGCTACACTTCGTAACTCATTATGATGTTTTTATTATTTTACTAGCGGTCCGCCCCGGCTTCGCCCGTGGTACATGTTTACGTTTTCTTTCAATAAGAACCATCCTAGTACTTCAAGGAATATTATAAAAAAAGAATCAACGAAATCGGTTCAGCCGTTCGTAAGAATGTGTTGGTAAGCGTAAGCTTACCAACACATTTGGCGATTTTTTTTATTATATAGATTTAGAGGTATTACATAAACGAAAATATTGCTTTTTTGTAACACTCTATCTAATTTTGGCAACATTAAAACACTATTATTTAACGTGTCTGATCAATAATTACAACTTTAGCGAAATAATTTTCATATTGAAGAATATAAGGAATTTTCCCTTATCTAATTAATAAATATCTTCTATGACATTTGAATGTGTATTTACAATAAATAATCATAATATTTATGAAATTAAACTAGCCTCAATAGCCGGGTCCAAAGTCCATAGGCGTACGTGACTCCATACGCAAATCCTGTAATTGCATTTGCTCACAACAATAATATTTGTTGAGTTTAACACAAATTGAATTTACTGGCTAGATATTAGTACGAGAAATTGAATGTTTAACAAATAAGATCCATTTTGCAATATTAACCACACTCCTCCGTAACTGCTTGATGTATTTTTCGACCTACCAAATATTTGTAATGAAATTATTAGAAAATAGTTACTAGTTGTTATGTTTTATTCTATTATTTTATTCTATTTATTACTAAGTTTGATAAAAATGCTTCGCCAAATGTGTTAAACTTGAAAACGGCTCGGCCATTTCGGCAAATTTTTTATCGTTTTTGTTATGGCACAAGGCCTTACTTATGGAGAGAAAACACGAAAAAGAGGCAATATGGTAGAACATCTGAGAGAGCAACATTGTACTTTAATTAATATTAATTATAAAATATTTTATTCACATAAATCTCTATATTTTGTCCATAAGCGTAACAAACAATGTTCGAGTACATAGTAACAAAAGTTACGGTTTACCGATATTTTATTAGCCTTCATAATGTTCCTGAACATTTTTTATGCTTCAACGGGAATTGGGTCACACTCTTGCCGTAAATTTATTACACGTTCACGGGAGAATGTAAAATATAACCTAGATTACAATAATACTTTATTAATATCGCACATTTCATTTAATAAGCGAGGTTTATTCCCTTTTTCAGCCGATAATACTCGTTCCCAATTTTAATTACGTTGTTAAATGGTTGATTGTACATACATGTGGAGATTATAAGTTTATGGCTTTTTTCTTTGTCAGACTTCCCTGTTAATACAACTTTAATACTTCTAATAATATAGGTAATAATAAATTTGGACAATAATATGGCTAATAATTTATATAGCGTATATCACGTTTGAATATATGAGTAATTTCTTGTACTAGTAAATACATTGTTTTATCATGTTCTTCACCAGACATTACATTATAAAACATAATTGAACATTCTTCAACGAAGTTGATGAGGTTCACACAAAAAGGTCACCTAATAATTAAAATTATATTATTAATTCCGTTGATTAAATTCTTGCTATCATTTTTTAACCAGTATCAAATCTATGTCAGCTACACACACACACACATAATATATTTTATTATACACCTAAGTCTCACTCGCATCAATGTAACCTCAACCAAGGATAATTATATCTAGTGGAGTGCCTGGGGATCTTCACCTCGGATTAGAGTTATAGTGAATGAATTATTATGATCGATGTGGGATATTGTTTTTTAAACTATAAATTGCAATGTTTACCCAATTTTTTTTTGTGCACTCCATTGTTTCATTGTTTAAACAAATTATTGTGAAAAATTCATGTTTGACCGTAGAGGGTGTCCCAAGAAGTAGTGATATACTGAAGCTGGGAAGTAGAGGACATAAAGGGCTATCCGAATCACCCCCATGTATTTTATGCGATTTTTCGTATTTTCGGAGTTATGACGTTTTTCTCAAATTTTCACCTATCGCCGAGTACGTAGAGATTTTGATTTATGGTGACGTGAATTATGGCGGTAAATGCTTGATTTTTTTGTGTGCTAAGCTGAAAGATAGGCCAATTCAGTATAGTAACATTTACTATCGTAAGATCTTCGAATGGAATAAAAAAAAGAATTTAATGCCAAGAAAGATAAAATTACCCAGTATATTCATAACTTCAAGGGCCCGTAAAAAATAAAATCACATAAAAAATATCCGTTTGGCTTTTTAAAAACTTACTCTATCTATGAGGTAGCTACTCTGAAAATTTCATTTTATTATTCATAAGGCTTCAATCGAAAAAATGAAATCTAAAAGTGGTAAGTGCAAAAATTTAATGCAAACAAAATAAAACCAATTACAAGGTGTTTAATTACAATAAATTTTCAAAATGACCCCCCCCTGTTGCTCACTGCAAGTGCAACATCACCGGAAAAAGTTGTCTTTTAAACGTCTGAATACCCTTTTATTATTTTAATGGTTTCTTCTGCTACTCTCAATTTCCGGGTTAATTCGTCCAAATTGCGGCATTCTCTCGAGTAGACGAGGTCTTTGTAGTATCTCCATACAAAAAAATGCCGGCGTAGTCAGATTTCATACATCAACACTTCAACTTTGAATGAATCCATCACGAATTTTATAGCCGTCCAGAAAACCGATTATTATCGAGATATCCAGAAAAGGATTTCTGGTATAACCGACTTAAGAGACACTTGCAGCAAAATATCATTCGGATTATTATAATTTGCTGAAAAATTAAATTCACCTCAGTAATGTTGAAAAGAAAATTAATCTAAGTAGATGCAGCAATGGAGCAAATATACAACAATACACAAGTACCTACATAGAAGAGAATGATGATTGCCAATTTACCAAAAGTTGAAAAACGTCATCACTACAGAGCATATCCCGGTAGAATAAACTATTAAAAAACGACTAATAGAACGCTTTCACGATGATATTATCATTTCAACTAAATATTTGATGTAAGCAACAATGTAGGTAATTGTAATATATTTAAATAAACAGATTTGGTACTAATCATTTTTTTTCTTTTCATTAGTCGTAATTAATTACCTTATTTTTTAAATGTACTCAATAGAGTACGTTTAATTTATAATTAAACCGGCCGAGAAATTCCATTGTACATAGCAGTTGTGGCTCCGCTCTCCCCTCCACGTTTTTCTATCTGTTCGAGATCCCTACTGCTATTTTTATACACAGGTGTCTTTGAAAAATATTCCTATATGTCTACTCGAAAAAAAAAAAAAGAAATACTGTTTAAAGTGAAAATATATGGTCAAACATTAATTTTTCATAACATTTTTTTTAAACAACGAAACAATGGAGTGCACAAAAAAAAATTGGGTAAACATTGCAATTTATAGTTCAAAAAACAATATCCCACATCGATCATATTAATTCATTCACTATAACTCTAATCCGAGGTTATACGGTTTTGAATGCTCCAGGCAATATATTAATCGCTGACATCACTGTTAGCTTTCAATTATGCTATACCACACATACCTAAGCTATACTAGTACTCCACGTAATCCAACACGTGATTCTCGTAGACGTTCCATAAATGGACAAATCTTACTCAGCATACGATAAATATTGAAATAGCAAATATAACAGGAATGTGATGTTAAGTTAATTTTACGGTGCCATAAGCCGTGAAAATCGTCTGCAAAACGTGCCCAACCCAACATCGCTGACGGCATATTATTCTAGATTGGATGGATTGATTTTTATAACTGCCATATTTTACTAGATATCGCGAAAACGCGAAATACTTTTTTGAATTCGTTTAAAAATAAAATACAATTACTGAAATAAAATTGAACGTTAAAATTTCTAGTAAAAAACTAGTTAGTTTCAAAAAGATTATTTTTTATTTATTATTTTTTCTCGTTCGAATTCCATTATTCTTTAATACGCGTTATAAACATCATAGTTCATAATTTTAGGTATGAAGTAATTAATTCATGTTTTATCTCGATATCTTCTCAAATTGTTTGAAAGTGGAAGAAAAATAGCAGCAAACTAGACTCAGACTAAACTTGTATTAGAGTACATAACTCGTAGATACGTCACAGTATACATTGATGAACCTCCACTCAAAATGAATTTAAAATTTACCAAAAAGAGTTTGGGAGAGAATAGGAGTAGGTAATCAATTTATTTATGGTAGTATAAAACGCACGTCCACTCAAGTCCAAAGTAATTTTATGGGCGAGCTGCTATGTGAAAATATCGACTCACGCCTGAGTTATACCAGAGTTCCACTCTGGAGTGCAATAAATTTTATCTTTTACGTACCTATGTGACAAATTTATCCAAAATAATTTCAAATAAACATACTGGTATTAATTTTGTTCAAGGTAATATACAGTATCAGCTTCTGTTTAATAATCAAAACCTATCTAAAAGAATCCATTATTATTTAAATGTTTTTACATTTGTAAGAATTGTACAAAAGATACCGTTGAGAATAAATATATTTTTCTATACAACGAACTTCGACAAATAGTCCTTGAGGGCCTAAAAGAAACATCTTCAAGGCCGACTTTCTGAGGCATCTGGGAAAACAGTGGATTCACAATAAAAAATAATTATCCATGGGAAAAATTTTCGCTTTCAAAACAACAAAAATACAAATTCAGAAATTTCGTTTTGGGAATCCCGGTCAATCGTCTGCGTTTTGTATAAGTTCTTAGTTTTATTAACTGCTGCTATCGTTTAGTTACTATTATGTATTCTGTGCTACTGCTATTAACTGCTTGACCTACTATTATATTGAACTACTATTAACATAATATTTTATATCGTACTCCTATAATGACTACTAGACCTAAAGGGCTCTCACCGAAATTTTTTCGACAAAGGTTATAATGACCAATAATTACAATTCAATATATTCAGTAAACTGTTGCAATACGTTCAAAAACAAGCGAAACAGAGCATTTAGCGGCGTATTTTCTGTGGTTTAAGCGAATTAACAAAACAATCCGAATCCGTGTAAACATAGAATTACAAGCCTGGCGTAATTAGGTCAGATAGGTCAAAGGCTCTGTACTATTATCTATTGCGTCGTAATTAAGATCGATTATACTTAAAATTTAATTATCTGCGGCGTGTTACGCGAAAATCCTGATTGGAATGAAGGAATATGAGGTCGATAGCGTCTAAAATGTAGGTTTGATATGTCAATCATAAATTTAAAAATAATTTTTAGCTGCTCTTACGTTAAAATAATCTGATCCACTATATACAATTTAAGTATAATGTACCGTTACCAATTTATTTAAAAAATATATTTGAAGAAAAATGTCTCTATCTTGTATTACAACTTACAACGTATGCTCTATTTTTCACATAATTACATCAAAAGTAGCTATTAACTACTACTACATGATTTGTTGTAAACAGTACTTTTAGTTACTACTAAGATACATATACAGTTAACATTATATAAAAGTACAGAAACAGCGTTGTTTAAACAGTAAAATATTTAATTAGAGCGCAGCTACAATGGTAGGTATTAATTCAGAGCTGCTCAGGCTGTAATTAGCTGACGTCACTGAGGTATCGAGCTTTCGGCCCAGCTCGAAATTAGGACATAAAATACCTAAATAGAGTCACTTGTTTACTTAACTAGATAGTCACGCTTTATATTTACTACATCTATTCTAATATTTGTTTCTAATATTAGTTTTTAAAACTCCTCCGAAACGCCTTCTAATGAAACCGATTCTAATGAAATTTTGTGTGCGTATCCAGTAGGTCTGAGAATCAGATAACATCTTTTTTTCATACCCCTAGAGTAGGGCAGAAAAACGTTTGCCGGGACAGCTAGTTAAACTATAATAAAATGTTATGTCGTTGAATGACGGCTAAACATGCTGTAATAATGTACCTATCTTAACACCTATGTTTACTTGCAAATAAATGATTTATTTATTTATTTATTTAAAGCCAGTGACATACTTACTATTCTTATTTTAATCGCTTCTCCCGGCTTCGTAGAGGTCGATACGGAATAAATTCAGCTATCTAAGGGTATATGGAATTTATAAAAACGGTTTTTAAGTTAAATTGTAAGCAACACACATTCCAATCTTTCCAGGTTATACATTAGTAAAAACGTCGATTTTATAAAAAGGAGCTTTGGTTTTATTTAAAAGAACGCCGTAAAATTCCATCCAGACCGTTAACTTCAGAAACAGAACTTTAAAAGGTTGTCTTAGATATCCGATCAAATATTAAAGTTAAGAGCCATAACAATAGGAAAGTGAAACTTCTATCGTTACATTAGACGAGTTTTTTCATGAAACTTTTCGTAAACAACATAACATTGGGAAGAAAATGACGGCTGTGAAGTTACGCCGTAAACCACGAGAAACTTATTTGTAATTTAGCTCGTTTATTTCATTGTGCTGAGGGAATGCCTACCTGTCTAGAATATTGAAGATGGAAAATTATTACGAAGTAGGTAACTACAAATCTTATTACTAATCAGTAATAGTAAGCGCCGAAAAATATCGTAAAATAAAACTAAAGTCACCCTAAAGTTATGATTAGTACGATGTTCCAATTTGGAAAGTACAGATCAAAATGTATCAGTGTTATTAATATTTTTACGAATCAATATTTAAGGATTAATAATCTACAATTAAATATATATAATATATAAAATATATATATGTTTAATTGATATATAATATATTTTTTTTTTTTTTTTTTTTTACGCTGCGATAGGGGAGCGCTTGACCACGATCTCGCCTGATGGTAAGCTGAGATGTGGCCTAAGATGGAGCGTGCTTCCCTAGAATGTACCTGTTCACTCTCCTCTTGAAGTTTTGGGGGCCGAGTCACCTTCGTCCGTAGGAGTATACCCGGAGTATGGATTCCCTACACGTGGCCCCTGGGTGGTGCTAAACAGGTGACATGGTGGGAGACAGTCGTCGCGGCTATAATGACCACCCATCAGCTGAAGACGTGTCGCCAAGCGTCCGTGTTCCGACATGATGAAGCTGATGTAGCCTAGGTGAAGACGGGTCGAATCAGCTGCGCCTATACAACCTGGACGATTTGATGCACACTTACGCTGTTGCACCTGGAGACTAGTCATGGAGGGTAGCGGGATCCGAGGCACGGTGCACCGCTGGCCGACCGCTAGTCAGTAGGGGGCCCAAGTAGCGTGCTAGCCACATGTGAAAGGCTGCCCCGCCAACTAGCGAAAAATCCCAAGATGCGCCATAGTGCCGGTTGGCGACCGGATGAGAGGGCCCTATGGACATCCTTGGGGGGGCTCGGGCGTCCCCGCAGTCTCCAGACTAGTCCCCATCAGTGTGGCTTCTGAGTGTGTGTCTCAGGTCTAGAAGTATAGCGCCTCGATTCACTGCCGTCTTCACACCTACTTCACTCTCTAAATTGAATATAATATATATACTATAATGATACATACTTGGCTTTCCTTTATTTTTAAAGCTTTTCTTAAAATAATTAATTAATTACCACTTTGTAGTTCATCATATTTTTCCAGAAGTACAACTATATAATAATATTTTTATAACAAATATCAACTTTCTAAATCATACAAAAAAATGAAACATACTCATTAAATTACAACCACTTTTACTGCGAAATAGGTACACCTAATAATTTATATTTCACATGTCTGTATGCTTTGTTTCTTTATCGTGAAACTATTGTGGACCTCTATGTCCAAAAATAAAACACAATGTTGCAAATTATAGAGTTTCAAATATGTTCCTTAATTTTAACTTCTGTGGAGATTGGTACCGGGTACGGTAATAAATTTTATCATATTAATTTAAACGTTTCAAAAAAGCAGCGATCCACAAAACAGTATAAATTAAAGCTGTTAATAAATGCATTATGCAACTTATATAAGTAATAATTATCTACTGATTTAATTGCGCTACTAAAATGTTATGATAATAAATAGTGACCAGAATTTAATTTGATTAATAAGTATGTTAAGGTTATTAAAATAATCTTGTTAAATGCATAATAAAATGTTGATTCCCAAACTCAATAATATTCAGAACTATCTACTAAATAATGTAATGTTAATTAATAATACACGGGTTCCACGCCATATTATGCTGTTCTGACTTCTTACTTTTAAACCTATTTCTTTTATATAAAGAGCTTTACAATCATTTCTATACAAGATAGGCCAATTAAGTTGGAGCAAATATTTTCTGATAAGATCTGAAAGAATACCCATCGATGTTCAAACATTACATCCAATTACGTAGAAAATAAAATAACTAGTTAGTATTCATTACAAAGAAAGTAAATTCGTAATTGACTAGCAAAATATTGTATCCAATACATTTTAATTTGGGTCAAACCAATATTTGGTATATGGGCCACTGTGGGCTGGCTAAAGCGAAATGCCGAAACAGAAACAATAAGTAAATATTATTATCATAAAGTGGTAAATTATACTGGGAATCTATTCCAATATAATTCATTATTAAAATGGTTCTAAGCTAACTTTACGTTAAATATAACACAATGATACATCATTCTATAGCTTGGATATCATAATAGTACCTACTGGGAATTTACGGTATATTA
Organism: Colias nastes; assembly: GCA_907164665.1. Taxonomy (NCBI): domain Eukaryota; kingdom Metazoa; phylum Arthropoda; class Insecta; order Lepidoptera; family Pieridae; genus Colias; species Colias nastes. The sequence goes on from CAJQZM010035171.1 coordinate 73,507, forward strand.
ATAACAGTATTTCATTCCTAGACCAGCTGATTTAGTTGTTAATCTACTGTATATTATGTATGACATAACAATACATTTTATCATTACACATTAGTAACAACAGTCCACAAACAAAACCTCCAAATTTTTCTCAAAGAAACGTTACACAAATCATTTGGTATACGAATTGAATAACAATATTAAAATGCACATAGTATAATTGATTCGATGGAAAAGCAGCACAGCAAATTTCAATAAAATATTCAAGGAGAAATCTTGGAAGAAAATAGTAAATCCGATTTTACCGTCCCCAATGTTACAGGAAAGGTAAATGAAAGGAATGAACTTAGATTTCTGCTCGATTGAGTAGTAATGGACGTGGAAAATTGATGTCCAGAACTAAGAATATTGAAAACATTATTGTACAGAAATACTAAATTTTGCTTCGTATTATATTTGCCTAAGTTTCATAAATAAAGCTTCGGAGCAATCTCATGTTTTTACTTGGAATAATAAAAGTCAAGTTAATAGACTACAAGCCCTCATAGGAAAAAAATATGGGTCAAATGAACCACCAGGGGACATATCTAGAACGATAGAAGAGCATAAAATAATAAGATTCATCACTATGCCGTCACTTGTAAGCTGTCCAACTGAGTGCAGATGAGAATTGAAAAGTACAGGTAGACTCGGTAAATTTTGGTCATATATTTTTGTACGGCATTCTTAACCATCGATAGATCCATTAAAAATAATAAGAAACCGCTCAGTGCCGTACAAAAATGGTGGTCCACAAAGTCGGAATTTTTATTCAATTTCCGAGAGTTACCGGGGGTAAATTTGGTCATTTGACCATGTACGGCATCTGTGTCATACTATGCCTATACTGCTTTTAATCCATTATTCCGCAACGCCGTACAAAAATCATGGGGACAAGGGGAAAAAATCGAGAGTTGTAATCCCCTCTCTTTCCCCACTCCAGGGGGTCATTTGAAATTTTGTTCGCTACAAAATATCTCTGTAAAATGCAGATTTATCTCCGTGCATTTTACGACAAACTCGGGCTAATAAAATCACAGATCCGGTATCCAGCTTAACGAGGTGCATCCTCAACATTGTGCATCCAATAGAGAATTTACATTCACGTGGTGAACGGAAAAATTGCGTAGAAACATCAATTTACTTACAATTTATATTTTGAATGTAAATTGAGTCTTCGTATATGATAATCTTTTTATACATTTCTCATTTGAGTTTTCACATAAATACTGTTTTTGTGTTGACTTATTTGAATAAAAAATTTCCTACAAAAGAGATATTTTTATAACTGGCAATTGCAACAAATTAATTATTTTCAAAAGTAATACGATGCATACTAAACGTAGAAACAATTTGTAATTTATTGGTCGTTCGTTGTTTTCAATCGTTTTCTCGTTATACGACGCCAAACAAACCACTTTTGTACGCTTTGTAATTTTCACAAAATTTCACCTTTCATATTATAAGTTCGCGGTAAGCGTGGGTTTATTGAACATACGTTTGATGAACATTATAAATAGACTTAATAATTCATTGGTAAATTAAATTTATAGCTTAGCTGTGCTCCGCGGTTTTACCCGCAGTGCTCCGCTCCTATTGATCTAAGCGAGATGATAAATAGCCTATAGCCTTCCTCGATAAATGGGCTATCTAACACCGAAAGAATTTTTCAAATCGGACCAGTAGTTCCCGAGATTAGCGCGTTCAAACAAACAAACAAACAAACTCTTTACCTTTATAATATTAGCACAGTATTACCATATTTATATTAGTATATAGATTCAAGATAAAATATAAATAATATTGATATCGAGATACAAATAGTAAAGTTTCTCGGAAGTTACTTGTTTTATGTAGCTGATTAGCCCACGCAAATTGTTCTAAAAAGTTGTGTGTTGCTTGTTCTAAAAAGGTTTATTTTACCATTTTTGCTATATTTTTTAATTAGGGCTGTTTTTTCAATCCCTGGTTAAAACTTATTCGTCGAATAATGTATAAAACTACCATTTTAAAAACGTATTCTAATTGCCCGTATTTGATAGTTTACGTGACATTTTAATATTATCGTATAATACTTTATTGGACGGATAAGTTTTATCCAAGCATTGAAAAATCGGCTCTTAATGGAATAAGTATGATGTGTAGGTAACAAACCTTTGATAAAATGATGAAATCATTAACCCTACACTAGTATTGTATGTTTTGTTGATTATTTTAAATAGAAAATCCCTCCTGTTTTGAAGTAGGTTGATAAAGATACCAGTACACAAAGTTGTTCCTTTGATGTATAAAACAAGCACGAAAAATAAAACGCCTACCGACTTACCAATAATAAAAATAAAAATACATTAATTATGTTGACCTTCCTACCTACCTTTTATAGCCTTACAGAAAAAGACTTGACTTTAATCAAATAATCATCTATATTTACTGTATTTAAAATTGAACATTATAATAAGACTATCAGCTTATTTCACTATTAGATAGTCCCTTTACCAAGGAAGTCTTATTATCATCACGCTAAGACCATTAGCGCTAAAACCGCGGTGCACAGCTAGTTTCATAACATTCTCATTCAACACACAATCCACAAAGTTTTGAAAGCCGCGGTTTTTATAGCTTCGCACTCGAACGTCAAGCGGTATGGTGTTAGCTTCGCTCGCGCCTGATTGCATTCTGAAGGGCTTCTATTGCTTTTCAGTGCGCCCCGAATGTTTGACCAATGAGGTTTCACCACATATTTGCCCGCGTTTTAACAGCGCGGCGATGTCAATTGAACCTCGGTGGAATTCGTCGGAATATTACTCGAAAATCGTGCTACGTGTGATTCTATAGATTCATAGCGGCCGTGTAAACATTTTATTATTTAAGTGGGAGTTTGATTTTTGTATTTTTAACTACATTTCTTATCAAGTCAATACCAAAGTCTACCACGATATAATAAAATATATCTATCTATGTATTTAATATACATATTTAGGATCTATCTATTTTTAATTAGTGAAATTACTAGCCCGCGTTAAGCTAAGACAGTTTTAATTACGGTTAACTTTAACTTGTGTAATGCATTTACAAACTTGAAGATCGTTTTTTGGTTCGAGTAAACTTCCCGTAGTTTCTTTTTTTTAGTCTAAGTTTAAGACGTTTCTACTAATGACTTTATCAACTTTACTATACATTTTATCTTAAAAGCTTTGCAAAAAGAGCTTTTCATTAAAAGCTAATAGGAACTTTTCTTGTTTAAATTGACGCTAATAATTTTATTGATACTATTTTATAAAAGTCCACTTCCAAAGGAAACTCTACGATCTTTTGGAACAACTTTTCACACGAAATACATAACCATTACAAAACATGAATAGATAATAAATAATTCATATCTACCCTCAAACTATGTAAATAAAGACCCGTATATTGAGCAGTGAATCAGCAACTAAACAGACTTAACTAAATTACTTATGTCACAAGGTGGCGGTTAAACTCGTAATTCGAAAATTTTGTTACGCTTTACTCCAGTTCTCAATTCTCAACAATTGTGTACTAAATGAGATGTTAAGTCGGTCATATTATGTATGAATGTATTAATTATCTATATTCGTATTATGAAGGCAAATTTAGTTATGACTAAGTTAGAAAAGTTTGATCCATTTTTAAGATTATTTTTTTATCTCTACTACATAATATCTCATTCTTTTACAAAGTCGCTTATTATAGCTACAATATGAACTGAAATGCAGTCACAATAATAGGCTGCGGCTGGTGTCCCACAACACATTAAATTCTCTAAAGGGCCTCTGCGTGTTGGACCTGTGTCCCCACGTAAGCCTTCCAAAGGACCGGGTATCTTCCTTCCGGTGGTACCCGTGTATTATGGAGACAGTAATAAATAATAATAATTGCAGTCATAAGGGAAATATACTAATACATATTGATATTTACATACTTATGATCACATATATCTATTTAAATCTTTCTGTTTGTAATGTTTTCATGACTGACACGCTGAAAATATAATTCCAGTTAGTTGACGGATAGAGATATAAATCTGAATGTACACATATTATCACGATTTCAAATAAATATTTTTTGCTACGGATCAGATAAAAATACTCTGATTAAACAATAGACAATATTTTATCAGAACTTTGGAGGGAATGTATAATAAAATAATATTGAAATTTAATATTAAAAGTAATTTAATACTTATACTTACCAAAAGCCTTTCATATTATAAAACTCAGGGGTAGTAGCTTACTGCCATAGTAAATATTACTTCGTAATTCAGAGCATAAGAAATATTTAAATATTTTTTACATAACTGACTGACTGTGCCAAGTACGTACCGCCACATTAATTTTCACGATACTATTTTGTCCTCATTTATATTCTGCTCTTTTAAACATACAAATTCCAAATTCATAAATATCAATTCAATTATTCTAGAGCTATTTATGGCATAACCAAACATTTAAATAAATCGATTTTAGCTGAAGGGACTTCTATCGCGTGGTATCTGAGTAAAAAGTAGCCTGATCTGTATTAAATAATTAAAAATTTCATGTTTTGCGGGAGATAGTTGCTAACTCTAATCCATGCATCATACTCATACACTTTCACGTTGATAATAGTATAATAGAATACAATAGAAATAAGTAGTATATTTGTTAATATTATGCATTATTATCCCGCCGTACTCTACGTATTTCATAAATTTACATGCTTTGTATGCGGTATTAAATGTTAATTTTAATACAATGTGCGACAAAGGAATAATCCCAAGGTCCTTAACGCGGTCTTATAATAGTCCCTGTTATAAATGACCCTCTCTGATGATATCTTACGAGTATAAGTAACTTGTCACTTTGTCAACGTAATTTGTCATTACTTGCTTGTTTCCGAGTTAACATCTTGCTGAAAGTTTAATGGTGTTCATAGTGACTAGATAGAGAAAGATATTTGTGTTAAATGTGCATCGATGTGCTTTTTAATTTCTTGAGTCTAATATTGAATGACTGCAGGATTTAATGTACTTTGAAATAGTATGGAGTTATTATTATGCGCACGGGTTTATAAAATTGTATTACTTTTTGTAGGGATATATTGAGAATGTTAGAATAATAGAAACTAAGTTATATTCGCTGTATGAAAAACTTACAAACAAGAGGAAAACATTTGTTACACTCTCTAAGACAAGTTTTTAATTAATTTACTATTCACATGTATTGAAAACGAAATTCAAATATAAACGTAATTTAAAATGTACTTGCATTTAACAATTCATGTTTATTTCGTACAATTTTTCTTAGAACTCTCAAGTCCATTATGAAATATTTTTCAATTCAAATATTTACCCTTCGTTCACAAGAGTACATTCAAAGCAAGGTTCCATAGAAATTCTTCCTATAAAATCCATCTCTGAAGCTTAATATTGATGAGAAAATCGCGGGAAAATCGTCAGCTGTATAAAAAGTCTTTTCACGGCATCCGTCAACTGAAAATCGATAGGCAATTAGGTACGTCACGGCGTGGTCAGCTTGCGGTGGGATCACAGTCTTTGTGGCACGATGATTTTGTGAATTTTACGTGGATTTTTCATATAGAATTAGTTAAACTGTTTGTGTAATTATCAAAACGGCTCTGATTGTTTCAAATTAATTATGTAGAGTTTTAAAATGATATGAATGTAACATAATGGTTAGCTTCTAGGCATTAGGATTTATAATACGTAGGTACGTAATGTACAACAACTACCTACGTATTTCTATGTTGATATTTTTTATAATAGTTACTAATAAATAATTATAGTCTCCAGTCGTACCAACCATGGGCTTGTATTTTGGACTAATAGAAGTAGGCATTTTAAATATTTAGGCTTACTTGTTTGGTCAGCATCAAATCCAAAATGAAAAATATAAATTAGCCGAAAAAGAACGCTACTTAACACACAAAGAGCACAAACGTTTATCGAATTAAAAATACCAAATTTAACGGACGACATAATTGAAATACAAATTCCGCTTTATAGCATAATCAAACGCTCGAGAGAATCATTCGCAAACATTGTTTGAAATGCACGTTTCAGAGACACTTCCTATAAAAATACGCTGGAGAGCGTGGTCTGTGAAATTGATGACGTCATAACTTCCGGGTCACCTGGCAGACGGCCACCCGGCCGTGAGTAATCATCAGACAATGACGTCAGACACCTTTTTAAACTGATTTATTCTTATATCACGCTGAAGCACTTCAGGTTGCAGGACGATTAAACATTGAAATGATGATATTTCAGCCTTGTATTATAACGATCAATTGCATCGTTTGAGAGCTTCTTAAATAGGTTTGCTTACATGTTTGCTTAGGCGTTCATAACTGGTTTGGTATAACAATTGGCGATTTTTACTACGTTATATTGTATGTATATTTTTTTTTAATTATTTTTTTTACACGGTTGTAAGAGACGCTTTGGACAAAGACAGGTGGAGGCAAATCATCCGCTCCAGATGCAACCCTGATGCTGACCACGATCCTCAGACATGACCGACAATATAGAGAGTTGTTTCAAAAAATAGATTAAAAGTACATATGGTTGGTTGAACGAATAATTATATTGTAAAGAAAAAGAAGAGATCCAGAAAAGGACGTTTAGCCTTTGATCAATTATTACGCTAAAAATAAATAATAAAGCATCTTTAAATTCGCTGGCTACGGCCACAAATTTCCTTCGTTTATCAGGGAAACTGGAGAATACGTTGATCATTTGATATGGGTCAGCGTTGAGCGAAAGTAGGGTTACCAGATGTAAAGTATAAAAGGACCGACAAAAGCCTGGAATCAAATGAATGGACTTGACATTCGTAGACGACCCTGGAGAAACGGACACAGTTTTATATTATCTACAATCTGTGACGTATTAAAATTGCGTATCAACTTTTTAGGATCATAAATGATTTCGTAAAACCCGGACAGTTTTGTTTGCATTAAAGAAAATAATCAAAAAGTATGTAAATAAGGAAAAAAAGCAGTTAAAACAATGTATAAGTAAAATTGTAGACTTTCAGAAATGGAATAAGTTATTCAATGAAAGTAATGTATAATGGAGCACCAAATCCAAATACATAATTAAATAATGTTCTGAGTTTATTATTATGACCTGGGAATTAAATAATCGAGTTAAAAGTTAAAACATGGTATTTGGTTACCCTCAGGTATTATAACTAAATTGTAGGATTCGACCTATTTATTTCTATACATGTAAGCGATACATTTAGTGCCATATCACACTAGCGGATTGCGAGCGGTTTCAAAGCGGAGCGGGTGCGCAACGAATACGTTGCGGGCGCGCAACGAACACGCCGCGGTTGCGCAGCGAATTCGTTGCGGACGCGTGGCAGATGCGCAACGTTTACGTCGCAGTCATGTACACTCATTAACAAAATGGAATCCGTGCTGGTTGTTACTTATAACTTGTGATAGTATTGTTAGACGTAACTTTTGATTTAATATTTTTGTGGATGAATAGTTGTCAATATAGCTGTCACTGTCACCTGTCAGAACATGCTTAGCTGTCGAATACTATAAATTGCCGCTTTCCTTTGACTCGTGGCGCAATCGTACGGATCGTGCCTAGGGGCTCGGACGTTGTTTATACGACGTTTGACCCAACTACCTTCACTTTGCTAATAGTCGTTGACTTGCTGCGATTTGTTAATCAATTAGGTAGCTGTGTAGAATCGCAGTACATTCTAATTACATTTCAAACTAATATTTAACCCAGTCTCTCGTGTGATTTCTATTATCAGAATTGGGATAGAATTCAAGCCCACTATTTTTAAATGTGTTTAAGTTTACGTAGTTTTGTAACTGGCATTTGTGTTTTTTTTCGTGCGTTGTGTAAAGTAAAAGTTTGTTACGTGGATTATTGTAACGGGAATGTAGTCCATCGAAGAAATTGTGTGTGCTATCTGGGCTGCGGTCCAGTGTTTGTAATAAAAACCTCTCAGTTCACAGGTAAATTAGATTCAGGGATGCGAGGGCCCTACGAAGTAGTGAACATCCTGCCTAGTGGTCGATACGAGTTGAAACTCGTTGTGTTGACTACGGAAAGAAGACTCAAGCCGCGGCACAGCATAATATGGTGCCCTGGCGTGGCTAGTGGTGTCCCGAAGCATGTGCCGAATTTTTTTTTGACGATGTGTGTTATTGGCTCGTAGTGATTCAAATCGCTAGTCGAACCCTGGCGTTGAGGTATTGTCTAGTCGCTGACGTATTGTAGTGATGTATTTCACTAGTCGTACGAGCGTAGATATACCGTCAAGTCGCCGTCTGCATGTCCGTAGTGAGTTGTCTCGCTAGTCGGATTTGAGCGTTGAGGTATTGTCTAGTCGCTGACGTATCGTAGTGATGTATTTCACTAGTCGTACGAGCGTAGATATACCGTCAAGTCGCCGTCTGTATGTCCGTAGTGAGTTGACTCGCTAGTCGGATTTGAGCGTTGAGGTATTGTCTAGTCGCTGTTTTACTAACGAGTGCGTAGAAAAGTATGGTCAGTGTGGCCGAGGCAGTGTGTTTTTGAAATCCCGAGATGAACTACCGTTGTATTGTAATACGAGAAAAGGCGTACGAGGACGTACGTTTGTCAGTATGGCCGTGTTAGACGTAACTTTTGATTTAATATTTTTGTGGATGAATAGTTGTCAATATAGCTGTCACTGTCACCTGTCAGAATATGCTTAGCTGTCGAATACTATAAATTGCCGCTTTCCTTTGACTCGTGGCGCAATCGTACGGATCGTGCCTAGGGGCTCGGACGTTGTTTATACGACGTTTGACCCAACTACCTTCACTTTGCTAATAGTCGTTGACTTGCTGCGATTTGTTAATCAATTAGGTAGCTGTGTAGAATCGCAGTACATTCTAATTACATTTCAAACTAATATTTAACCCAGTCTCTCGTGTAATTTCTATTAGTATAATAATTATGAGATCATTATTTTTTACGAGTTTCATAACATGTTAATGTTTAGGGTATTGTTTTATCTATTAAATCTTGGTCGAAATGCAATCAGATAACTTAATTGCTCATTATGAAAGTTCACTAGTGAAATAAATTTTAAAGCTCCTTAACTTAAACAGGGCTATCTTATTATTAGATAAATAGCAGTGAATAGAAAATTTTATCAAGCAACCAGCAACTCACTATCACTTTGCTCATAATTAGGTTCACAAAATCCCTTTATAACATACGTTGCTATGGGAGAGATTATACTGGTCAGTCGTTACATACTTTTGGAATGTATGTTACATTCTAAAGTCCTAGTAATTCAATTTTATAGCACCTTTTTCAACAACTTCAGTTGTTATTACATCTTTAGTTAAGTAAGTGCATTTCCACAGTACGGTTAAAAAATTGAGTGCTACAGAAACGATGGAAATATTGAACGGAAGTTAGGCAAGGCGGAAGGGCTGGCTTTTGTACGAGAGTATACAAAATGGCGTCGACGCTTCTATTCGCAGCGAAATCGTTGCGCGTCCGCGATGTGTTCGCTGCGCATCCGCGGCGTGTTCGTTGCGCGCCCGCAACGTATTCGTTGCGCACCCGCTCCGCTTTGAAACCGCTCGCAATCCGCTAGTGTGATATGGCACTTAGGATCGTCTTTTGGTTTTTATTCGATGAGCAACCGAATAACACAATTCGATTTCTTATCTTATTGAATTTTTCAATAACAAAGAAAGGAAAATATCTTAATTGTATTTTGTGTATTGAGAGCGTGCCTTCTTTGACTCCATCTTATAGAATAAAACAAAATTTTCTTATGCTATATTTTCAAGAATTTCTTGAATTCAAAATAAAAATCTAGAATAGGTTAAAAAAGTTAATACGTTAAGATATCTAACAATATTTTCCTTACATTCGTTCATATAGTTTTGCTTTTAATTAACTAATAAATCGGACAAATCCAGAACTATTTGGACTATTTTTAAACTATTAATTTAAACAAGCACATTTCCTTATAATGCACAAAGTTTAAAAAAAATATCTGTAAAGAAAAATCCACATTTTTCCTTAATGCTGATGCTCAATACTATTTTCTTAATACTATATTAAACATAACCTTAAAATAACTAATAGATAATTGCGTCCCGACCTTCTTGATAAAGGGTAATAAATAATGAATCAATAATAACACGGTTGACAGGCGACCTGGCCGACCTTTAAGTGACCAAACGGTCCCTCCGAAGGTATGTTACTATTCATAGGAATTTATTTCCATCAATAAATTCCTGTATCCCGACCCTTTTCTTTGATATTTTATGGTTCATTTGTTATTAAAAACTTGCAAAGATTTTCACCAGGATCAATCTAGCAGCAGGATATAAAAATATTTTCTTGTTAGAATCGTAAAGAAGGTAACATCATACATAGACTTAAGGGGTTTCCCTATAGGAAAAGAAATAATAAAATTTCGTAATTAAAACATGATTGTCCTCGAAACGCAACTGTTAGCTAGTTAGTAACTGTATGTTTATAACTGTAAGCAAGGATATATTTTATTTTTTATTTATTACGTTTTTTTTATTAGTATTTCAAATCACCATTAGCTTTTCCGATTTCACGCTAACAAGAGCTGCTCGCCCAACAAAGTGCTTGCACGCTTAACAACATTGAACCATAATAAACTTTAGATAAACATCATCTGAAATCCACGTTGCTACTCTTACTATCTTTTCATGGTCCTTCGAGCCGGATTTGAAGCCGTAAAAAAATTGTTGCTTTGTTCCAAGTATAAAATGTTATATTTTAAATAACAATGAACAATTACTGATGGATAAATAGACAATTTAACAATATTTGAATATTTATTTCGTTCAAAAGCTTAAATAAAATGAGCAGCGAACGACAGATCAATAACACATCAATGCAATTGGAAAGTAAGCGGCTTCCGACCCGTATAAGCCTGAACAATTAGTCCATTGCTACGCTTTCCATATTTCACCCTGATACCATGATCCCACAAAATCTTTAAGGAAAACGCGTAATGTACATATCTATGAGCCATAAAGTAAATAATTTATTGCTTATTACTTGTTTTGATATGGCCAATTTTCCTAAATTAACCGATAAAATCTATTTTTATGGTGTTTTTCGTATAAAACAATGGGACAACATAATATGAACATTGAACAGTAAGGAATTTTAATTCATAAATATAGAAGAATAAAGAGATAAATGAATTTAAGTAGGTGGTAATTTAAAAAACAAAAGTGGATATAACAAAATATGTTTTCAATTTCATTGTAACGTACGGCCTTTTTCCTTTTATTGCAAATTCATTCTATATCATTAACAGTTTTAAATTTCCCAAAAATTACCCAAGTACCTCACCGGGCGGGCCCTTCAAAGCCCGTTCGAATAATCAAATTACATGGCCGTCATCACGATATCGTAGGCGACAAATTAGCGAGAATAATGTTTGTAAAGTTACCCATGTCCCTAATTAGTGTACTGAAATTGTGTTCAAATTGACATAATTTACTCAGTGTCCTCGCGTTTTGGTTATCCCGGATCTTCTAAATTCAATGGAAATCTGTTTAGAACTACATATTTGATTAGTTATTTGTCTAGAAATCTGTTAAGCTGCCACTATTTGACTGTGCAGCTTGGTTGGAAATGATTTGATTGTATTAGTTTTATTCTACCACATCAATATCATAATATCTACAGCAAACGAATAAATACATTTAAGGTTAATATTGAAACAAATAAACATAGAGATTAATTACGCCTTTGGCGATTTTCAGAGCTTCACCAAAAAAGAAATAGATTTATTCGTAAAATTCTCTACTGCTAAGTAAATTTATACCTTAATGCATAGGTAATACAATTTAAAATTGATGGAGAGCGTGCAATAAGTTAGTTGGCAATAGTCGATTTGCATTTTTAAAGCTAGTTGAGTCACGTTTAGGTTACTTTGGTTAGGTTAGGATATACGACATGAGCATGAAGCACATTCTATTTTTCTCTTTTTAAATTGAAGCCTGATTTTTACATTTTAACGAGTATTTAATTTAGTTTAATATTAAGAATTTTTATTGTTATACATCAATTAACATAATATTACAAACTTTCAATGCTTGCCATACTCTAACTTAATTTAAAGAAAATAGCTATTTATTATCTATACCTACTATTTTCTGAGAAATTTATTGGTATGTGTAGAAGCCAATCAGAAATTTAATAATATAAAGATTCAATTCGAAACCAGCTTGAAACTAGAATATGTTAGTCGAGCAAAAGTTATAACGCTTACGTATTCCGCACACGTTAACATGAAAATTGAATAAAGGAAACCTTGTATTTTCATTACATTCTATATTATTTTTATACGTAGCAATAAGAAAATATACAAAAATTGTATCCATTTCTGTTGGTATTTATATTTAAAAATAACTCTTATAGTGGTTCATAGTAAGTAATAAACTTTAAATTCCTTGAATTACTGCGAGGTTAGATCTGGAACTCGGCCCTAGAAATAACATCAAGCTTTATTAAAAATAGCGCGCGTTCTTGTATGTTGTTTTTGTAATAGTTTGAGTATTTTAATGTAATGCTTTAAATTTACAGCTTTTGTAAGTAGGTTATAAGATAAACGGCTTTAATAAATATTTATAGAAGATTTTTAAGTTGTTTTATTTAAAAAAAATCCATGTTAATCGTTGTTGAAAGCTTTTCTGTTTAATAAAAACTGTATCTTATCGGTTAGAAACACAAGCAGATAATCTCGAATATTTTCTATTCTCGTATGTATTACATTCATATACTTAGCTATCGACATTTCATTTAAAGCGAATGTTCAGATATTTACCCTTCAATAAAAACTCTATTACCTTATTCATGAAGCTGGTATATTTATAATATCATCTCAATTATTGAGATATTTTCACAGTAATTTATGTTGGTTCAGCAAACTCTGGCTACATTTTGCTTCGTTGTAAATATTTAGACTGGTTTATTAGGGAATCCTCTAGAAAGAGTTTCTGTGAAAAAAGTAATATTTCATTTCTTTGAAGTATGATAAATCTTTCGTAGTTATCAATTTTAAACTAGCTCTGAGAAAAACTAAGTAGCGGTTTTGAAATTGAAGAAAATTTTTTATATAGTTAAAGAATTCGTTACTTTAAGATGTGAGTCCTATGTTGTGTGAATTTAATTTTTATTTAGGACTATTATAAACAGAGAAAGGCAAGTATATATTTAGCAACTTTAAAATCTTACAAAGTAAAACTTTAAAATATAAAAAAGCGCACTTTTTTACAATGCATGATATTTTTCCGTATATACCTATCGATACAATGTTATCTATGATATAGTAAAATGACTCACTATTGAACCAGAATATTAACAAAATATTTCTAATTCAATCGCCCCCACCAAAACCGTACAAAATCCATAACTCAACAAATAAATCCCCAATAAATAATCCGTAACGTTTGTTAACAACATAACGAAAAAGTTAAATGAATATCGGAACATACTCGTGCAAACACTGCAAAGTTCTCGAAACGAGTGTCTGAACAAGTCGGGACAAAGGGGAAGTATTTCGAGCATTGTTTCCGTAATTAATTAATTAACTCACCAAGTCACCAGCTTTACATATATAAAGTTAATTTATCTAGAATATTCGACAGTTGCGAAGAATGGGTCATTCGATTTAAATTGTGGGGGATAATGTTAATTGTTTTAATTATATGGACCTATTTTGTGGTTTAACTAAAGATTAACTAAAAGCATGTGTATCTTAATAGTTAATTCCCTTCTTAAAATAATGATAACAAACCTCTGCTTTGAAAAGCTGATATAAATGACACATTAAAGATACAAACTGTGTACCAAGGATATTAAATCTTATCTAAAAATATTAGTATGTAATAAAATTGTTTTACAAAAGTTTTATCTCTTACCTGAAAGATATGCTTTATGCCATTTTACTTTTTTTATAGAAACAAGGAAATAATACTTACAGACGTTAATCATTTCGATTTTGCAAGACCATAAAGAATTCCATCAACGTCAGTGAGGCGGATGACTGACAAATTGCACTTATGAATCAAAGTGTTTTGGACGCTCCATCGTCTCTCTCCTGCCTACTACCTACGCCTTTCTATATAGATTTGGTACATTAAACGCTTTGATCGTTTCAATATAATATCAATTTTCATGCCCTTTCGTTTTGTATTGATTGTTTGGAAAATCGCTGATAAAACTACAACTGGATTTTTGTTAGCTTTTTTTGTAATTATTAGGATTTAGGTATTAGGTAAGTACCTACTTATTCTAATTTTTGTATGTTGGTCAGAATTCATTCATTTTTCGGTACTTCTTTTCGACAAAAAATAAGACTAAAAAGAAACGTAAGGGAATGTTTTATGTTACCTTTATTTTAATGCGTATTTTTATTTGACAGTTAATAAATATAGATAATATGTTACAAATATATTCATTATATTGAGTGTGTCGCTAAATCTAATAACAGAAAACTGGGTCAAAGCTTGTCCATAAATTATAAGCCTTATTGATTCTATAGCTAAATATAAATGTGGTTATGTTTTTGTAATCGTCGCAGAAACATATTGATACTGTTTATTCAGGTTATCTCCAAATTGGATACACGCAAATCGTTGATGTTTCGATGTTTTTGAAAACAATCAGAAAAATCGCTTTAGATAAACGAAAAAGATAGCTATCAAAATAAACTATGTATAAGGCAACAAGAATTACCAAGTCTGGCTTACCTTACTGGCTGGCCTGGCTATTTGATGTGCCCTTCTAGGCTTCAACAAAACTTTTGAATGAACGAATTATATTGCCCGAACCACTAGGGATTTTGTAATATTCATTCATATACGCAATAACACTTTTTTCATAGAGCCTGAAACCTTATCAATTAATTTATGATCACCATAAATAATTTGATTACGAATTAGAAAACTGAGAGAGGATTATTTGTCTTTAAAATACGATGAAATAAATTTGCGTGATATAGGACAATCTTAATCTATTCAAAAAATACTTATTTAAACTGATACAGAAATTTCATGTAAATCGATACCAACACTTCTAGGAACAGGATGACACAAAGTGTACACACGTAAGAAGTGAAACTTCTTTATGACCTTATTTTTCAAAAAATAATTTACTATTTGCAACTTTACAGAAATACGTCGAATCACGCGTGGTAGGGAAAAGATAAAGATGGCGCGTAACGGAAAAATGTCACGCGTAACGAAAAAAATGTTACACTAAATTTTTTTCCAACCCCGATAAAGAAGTTTCACTTCAAAAATGTGTGCGTGTCATAGAAATCTAAATAACAAGTGCGTGTATACTAGTGTACACATGTAAGAAGTGAAACTACTTTATGACCTTATTTTTCAAAAAATAATTTACTATATGCAACTTTACAGAAATACGTCGAATCACGCGTGGTAGAGAAAAGAAAAAGATGGCGCGTAACGGAAAAATGTCACGCGTAACGAAAAAATATTACACTATTTTTTTTTCCAACCCCGATAAAGAAGTTTCACTTCAATGACTAAAAACAGAAATTCTATTCTAGCACATAATAAACTATTTTTGTCAAGTAACTCCCCTTTATTCAAGTTGAACTTAAGAAAAACTTGCAATGTTAAGTGAACTTTACGCTCGTGTAGCCTTGTGCACGTGGACACAAATGAAATAATAAACCTTTATTTCATTACAAAACTCACTGAATAATATAAACTTTATAATAGTATTGAAAGGACGCTATTTTTAGCACGACCTTATAGAGTAAACCGATTATATACATTTTGTTTTCAAACTTGGGATGAATATATTTTACCACTTGCTTTTTTTACTGAAGATATCACGTATAAAAATGTATAAAAAATTCAGAAACATTTTTGACTATATTTGTTTAAACGGCAAGGATCCTTAAAGTATTAGATTAAGAGCAGTATATCTACAGCTTTAGAGTAATTGATAATGTAGCGTTATGAAGAAAATATATTGTGTCTTTTCTATAATGAATGTCTAAAAAAATATCCTCTCGTTTCATTTTAAGCATAGTGTGTAACATTTTATATATATAGGGTAAATCATACTAGCAGTCATACTTATTAAGTATACAACTATAAGTTAAACCCAATATTATCAATTATAGTACATTTCTTGATCAAATTTTCATGAAAATCCTTATAAGGCAGTCGTGTTTAAATACAAACAACATTATACGAGTAATATCGAATATTAAATTAGTTAATAAGATTCACTTGTACACAAATATATTTCCAATCACCATAAATGCGAGGAAACCACGAAATACGCATTACACATATTAAAACGTGGACAAAGCTTCTAACTCCACATTAATTGTATAATATCCATAACAGTTTTTTTTTTTAATAATAAACTTTACTAACTTATTGTTCTTAAACTAAATTAAATTAAATTTCTATCCAAGCACCCAATTATATGAATTTTCAAAGCAACTTATATAGATTTTGTCATTTTCATCCAAAATTATTATTTTTTTTGCAGATGTCTTTCATACTTATGTAAATAATGTTTCGTCCTTTTTCTATAGATACCAGTTAAAAATATTAATTTCTTTTATATTGAACTGTACGTTATTTTTATTTTATTTATTTTACAATTTATTCAATAAACTATAAAGTAGTCCGTCGTAGACGAGATAGATAATCCTTTGTCGAAATATTTTTTGAAGTGAAACTTTTTTAGGCGCGTTGAGAGAAAAATTTCAAGGTCGCGTCATGGCAATTCCGTCACGTGTAGAAAAGGACGACGATTTTGGTATCTTTGAATCTTGCCAAAGAAGTTTTACTTCTGACATGTATGCTCGGCACACGCTCTTTTTTTATTAATTCCTGAAATAACGCAAAGATACTTTACAAATTTCCATACCAGATCAAAGTTTAGAAACAATATGATTGATAAACAAATAGCCATGAGTGTGAATATTTCATCAATAAGTCGATCGATCATTCTCAAAGAGTAAAGAGGACAAGCCAGTAAACGCATGAATATCCCTCTCTGGTATTTATTAATTACGAATAAGTAATTTCACCGGCGAAGGCTTTGTGCACGGCAAATTCAGTGAGCGATTTGTAAGTGAATTCTATGGATCGGAAAATTGATTTATAATTATTAATAAGCGAAGTTGAATTAAAAGCTCTTCATTTGTGTGTTCTTTTAGTAGGTACAGTATCAAAAGGTACGTTATATAAATTGTTATTATATTGGCTATTCCAAGAATTCATATTATCTAGTAGGTATATGTATTATGTAACGTCTTAAATAAAAATAAAATACAATACAATAGGCCACACAGACCGAGCAGCCTCACGAAGCAATTGCGTAAAGAGTAGTGGACGTAGCTAGAGCGAGGAAGTCGCATGTGCAGCAGTTAGGTACCACGTCGAGCCACGAACCTCGTGCGAATAATGCTTCGCGAGGCGAATTCGCGGCTTCTGTGTAGACCCGCTTATCTATACTAATAAATAATCTTATATATAAAAATGAATCGCAAAATGTGTTGGTAAGCGCATAACTCGAGAACGGCTGAACCGATTTCGATAATTCTTTTTTTATTATATTCCTTGAAGTACGAGGATGGTTCTTATGTAGAGAAAACGTAAACATGTACCACGGGCGAAGCCGGGGCGGACCGCTAGTAATGTTATAAAGCTGAAGAGTTTGTTTGTTTTAAAGTGGTAATCTCAAGAACTACTGGTCCGATTTGAAAAATTCTTTCGGTGTTAGATAGCCCATTTATCGAGGAAGGCTATAGGCTATATATCATCACGCTAAGACCAACAGAAGCGGAGCCACGCGGGTGAACCCGCAGAGCACAGCTAGTTGTCTATAAAATGTACAGAAAGCTCTTTACTAGTAATTTTTATGAATCATTTACGAGCTTTAAAAATAAAATGCATTCAAATTAAGTAAAAAGGAAATTTTCACTTTACTGAAGTAAAGTGAAACGTAGATACACATTACCCTCGTTTAAAATGCAACTCCATCAAGAAGTAAGCGTTGAAAGTATAACTTAACGTAAGTATATACTTAATATAAAATATTATATTTATTTTGTTACATATACTACTGATAATAATTTAATAAAATATTGTATTAAAATTCCCTCTAGATTGAACGAGTTTAATAGTTTCCATTCCTTATCACAAATAAAAATAAATGAGGATGTAGTATAATAAATAATGCGTAGTTGAAGCAAATAATGCATATAATAATCCTACTCGTGCCACCAAGGAATAGGGCGACCACACTTTGGATATTAAGTAATGTATATATTATAATTTTCATTAAACTCTCGTGCAATATAGGTCTCTTCCATCCGTCAGTATCAAAATGAATAAAGATAAATCAAACATAAGTTCAATGTCTTTAATACCTGATTTACTATAGGTCACCTTACAAATATTGACTAACATTACCGACATATATATTTTTATTTGTTCCAACCAAGAATCGAAAGCCTAGGCCTATCTAACTGTAACACTTACAATCATACAAAAAGCCGATACATCAGAACATAGTATCGTTTACATTGCAGGCTTTCCTTACTTCGGATAGTAATGAAAATTGAAAAACACCATAAATCGTTCAATATTATCGTCCATCATGGCCACACTCCAGTAAACGGACGTTGGCTAATGGCGCAGAGCCGTCGACACATCGCCCATAAACAACTAGATTGGATTCCCCATACGCGACCGCGACTATTATTCTGCCCTATTATATTAACACCATCCATAGATACGTATGATTTATAATAGCGCTATCTTTTAACAAGATTCATGCACTGAAAAAAAATTGCAATGTGTTTTAAAAGATGATGAAAAGATGATTGTGGTTTAAAAGATGCAATGTTTTGCCAAAATAAGACATGGTATTTTGAGAACAAAAAATGCTGTTCGTTTTAATAGAACTGGATTGAATTCCCCACACGCCGCGGCCGCCCCAATCATTGTTCTGGCCTATTGTATTAACAAAACACTCAAAAAAATACCAGAGTTTAAACGACACGTTTATTGTCTGAAAGAAAAAAAAATAAGGTGAACACTTGTGCGAGTTGAACGCGCCGACCGAAAATAATGAAACGAATTAACTTATATTATTAACTTATAAAAAAGTGCGTTCACTGTAATTTAATGTTTAGTTATTTGAATTTTTCTATTACTACTTTATATACGATGTTTTCAAAACTAATTCCACAATAGAATAGATAACGATTCAGTACCAAAAGTAAAGTCTTATCTTTAGCCCATATATTTTATTCGTACTGCAGAGACAATCCAGAATTTTTGGTTATGAAGAACAAATCATCCTTTATAAAGTTTTTATTAAACTGGTGACTTTTAACTGCCGTTTAGCACTTAGACCTCCATGCAGTGTTGTGCAATTACCAAAGTTGTGAGCCGTGAAATTAGATTGTCACCAGTTAAATGACTTTGTGAACTTCTCAAATACTAATAAAATCACGATTTTTACGACCCAGCTAGCCGTGGCTCAGTACGGTCATAACCGTAAAACTATTTCTGAAAACGAAAATTTATGTATAGGTATACGAATCTGCATTTTATAAATTCAATTTTGTTACAACGCAAAAATTTGTAAAAATTTTATGTAGTTCTGTACTCCACCGGGTGCTCGAATCTGTTTTTTCAATAGGAACGCAAAATGGCACGTTGGCTGGGTGCTGGGTACTTCGTTTTTCACGTACCCGCCTAAAAAGGGACTTAAGTCGCAAGGGATTTGAAACACAGGAAAATCTTTATTATTAATTTAAAAAAAAACGAGTGAAGCACATCTGTATCTAAATACCTTAGCTAAATACAGTTGTCTTTTGCAAAATCATACGTTACGTAACTTCGATAAACGTACAAATTACGCTTTCAGAAAAATTATGAAGCAATAAAAAATTTAACATAAACCTAAATATTTCTTTATTTCGCATTAACGAATAAGCTTTCTCATCACGTCATAATTTAAGCACGTAAAACATATTTATTACCAAGAATCTTTGCAATCATTATCTCGTTTAATAAAATCGATTTTTTTTGCAAAATGGAGCAAGACTCGTCCAAAGGATCAGCCAAGTACTAAGCTCGGCATTCAGATCTGGGATTAACTGAGCAACTAGAGAAAATATTGCGAAGTTTTAAGCTTTTGACGACCTAATTGGCACAAGAAATAGCAAGTTTCAATCCTGTCTTATGACCACTAGGTGAGGATTACGAAATATTATAACAGTACCACAAAAGAGCAGGCTCATTCTATTTGATGATGATAACAATCATACTATTTGATGGTAAGTGATCGTCACGTCGTAAGTCGTAAAGTATTAAAAGAAAATGCTGATGTTTAAGAAAACTAATACAAAAATACATGTTTCGTGTATTCGTAGGAAACTTATTTTAAAATGAAAATGAAACACTTTAGTTCGGCAAAAAACAATATAGTTAGCAGTTAACATTGTAAATATTAACTGCTATCTGTTGACTGAACTATACGAGCTATTATAATAGAAATATGTTGTTTGACAATTTAGTAATAATGAACGTATGAAATTACTTCGAACATTGTTTACAGTTTAAATTCTAAATAATATAGACAGAGTGGAGATGTGGATTTACTTTATATTATACTAGGTTTCCGCCCGCGGCTTCGCCTGCGCAGTCAAAGAAAAACCCGCATAGTTCCCGTTCCCGTGGGATTTCCGGTATTGCGTCATTTTCCCGGGATAAAAAGTAGCCTATGTCCTTTCTCGGGTATCAAAATATCTCCATACCAAATTTCATGAAAATTGGTTCAGTAGTTTAGGCGTGATTGAGTAACAGACAGACAGACAGAGTTACTTTCGCATTTATAATATTAGTATGGATTTTACGCCTCGTTGCTTCAGTTATAGGGTGTGTTTAATGTATTTCAAATCTATTTTATTTTTCATTATCTCAGGCGAAAGTGATGTTCTTTGAATATCTAATTAAATATTTTCTAATGTTTTCGAGCACAAAAGATTCAGACGTGTATCCAAGAGAAAACGTATCTTTACTATAGTATATTACATATTTATTGGGTCCATGATATTACTGATGTTATATTTATTTCATATAGAAATCATTATTCGGCTATCGATACCTGTTAGTTCGCTAAATAAACCTTTCAACATTAATTCCGATACAATGCTTTTTATACCTCATCAAAGCAACTAATAAAACAGCAAATTAAATGGAAAACATTAACCCAGCGTTGTATTAACGCTTTCAATTAAAACTTTTAGTGGTGTGGGTTGAGCAACCCTAATTATCTGGTTTAGGCCATTTGCTGGTATTATCATTAATCTTGCGTTTCGTAAAGTATGAAAAAAACAATTTTTAATATTACAAATTACTTTATTATTCAGCCGAAACTTTAATGGCATACGAATTTGACTATCTTGGTAATATTTATTAGGCCTAAGAATAGCCATAGCCCCAGCCAAAAAGCTGTACTAGTACTTAGTAATATTAGAAATGAGAAAGCGTACGTCTATCATTTACGTCGCCACGGACCGGTTATATGGTATGATTTTAGTGACTGGAGATAGGAGGCTAGGGAATGATATAGACTTTTCACCGGGATGAAACCTCCCATTCCCATGGAAATTTCCTCGCAGACAACTATTTAATAATCGATAACATACCTCCCGCGCAAATTCAGTTCACGTCCGTACTAGTTTGGTCTATTACTCAAATTTAAAACGTAAAAGGCGCAGATCTCCGATCTAATGAAATGAAACATCGGCTAGTTGGCATTGTGCCAAGTTGCAAAGCCTTTGAAACTAGATTCAACTGCGCATTCTCGTTACGCAGCTGAGGCTATTTGAACGTACCAACTCCTTCACCTTGCTACTAATTTTGACTAATTCGTCAGCATTGCTAATATCTCGCGCTTGATGCATTGTCTGTGTGATGTTTATATGATACTAGCTTCCGCCCACGACTTTGTACGTGCATCCCCGTTTTTCCCCGTTCCCGCAAGAATTTCGGGAAATCCTTTCTTAGCGGATGCCTACGTCCTAACATCTACCTGTATGCCAAATTTCAGCCCGATACGTCCAGTGGTTTGGGCTGTGCGTTGATAGATCACTATATCAGTCACCTTTGAGTTTTATATATATAGATTTATTAAAGTATTGCAATATTGGAATAATTGGTTTCGTTTTACATTAGAACGTATAACAAATTTGAATATTTACATATCTAACTTTACTTTTATTTGAATATACTAAGACAATAAAGACTTAGAGGTTGTAACCATTAATATTTAAACAAAATCGATTTCGATTCCAGATGTTATTACACTATGTATATTTATAACATCGTAACAGTGCATTTACATCAAACGAACATAGAGCTAGAGCTAGAGTAAGAGCATTCTTTCGTGATCTTTTAGTATAAACGAAAACTCGTATTCAGTGTTGTTCAGTATTAGAACAGTATTTAAATTGTTTATTGAAAGAATAAAGAAAATATAATAGGTAGAATCTTAAGAACAACATTACTTTTTATGAAAATAGTAAAAGTATACATAAAATACCAAAATAAATTAGGTATTTCTATACACAATACGAGACAATGAACAATTTACTAGCTTGAAGTTCCCAGTTGGCTAGTTTGTACCGCGTTATTTGATTTCTTGTGTCTGTTTCTGAAGGAACGAGTTTCAGGTCACTCTATTTGCTACGCTCTTGAGGTTTTAAATTAAACAACGTTTCACATTTTCGTATTTGTTCAAGTTAGAAATAAATTCTAATGCATATAATCATGTCTTACAATAGCTTTTTTCTCTTACATCTTTACTTTGTATGGGAATTCCCTGAAATAGTAAATTTACTTTTTAATGATTGTTTGATATTATTATGGAAAACAATTAATCTCTCTCATTTCTCAGACAATAAGTTAAGAGTATAATTTTATTACAGTATTTTTATAAGATAAACACATAACAATCAACCCAGCAATTGGTATAATTGACTTGAATAAACTGAAAGGATAAAAACAACAGCTAGGAACCGGATAAATCTTGTTTATGATGATCACTTACACCAAAAGTAAGTTAAGCCTTCGCTAACAAACAATAAAAACTTCTGACAATTTATTTTGCGAATTTATCTTACGGCATAAAGCGGTCCTACTTTTTCTCATTTAGCGTAGAAAACAATTTTCATACCAACATACAATTAAGGAGAGTTATTATATCCTGAAAGGAGCCTATTTGAATTTTCATTACTGTGAATATACTAGCCTACAGGTATAAAGCTACGTTTGGTTAATTGTTATGGTTATACGTATTTTTGCTATGTTCAACATTATTTTTGGTAGTCGTTTTCCAATGGTACTTTCTTTGTCTATGTTAACTAAAAACACACATTCAATCACAATGTAGCTTAAGTGTTAAAGTAACAGGTACCTTTTGAAGAATATTACCATATACATATTACGCTACATAAATGTGTATTTTTAAAGTTGATAACAACGTGCATAACAACATATTAACATTTTCACTTACCAGTACAAGTTGAGAAAAGTCGATTAGGTAAAAAACCTACGAAGTACTTACAAAACATCGAATGTAGAGCTCAAATAAAACATCTAAAAATAAACTAATAATAATTACTCTCATTGATACATTATATTAAAGAAATGAAATGAAAAACACTAGCTGCGCCACGCGGTTTCACCCGCTCCACTCCTGTTGGTCTTAGCGTGATGATAATATATAGCCTTTAGCCTTCCTCGATAAATGGGCTATCCTGAGATTAGCGCTTACAAACAAACAAACTCTTCAGCTTTATAATATTAGTATAGACTATCAAATTACTCTAATATATCACATTAACTATATTTAAAAGAGAAAATACACAATTACCCACCCACTCATTCCATTATCTAATGACAAAAATCTAACTTTTTATAAGAATACCACTTGGGAATAGAATTTCAACCGAGTTCGTCAACCAGACAATATCTTCGTACCAGATTTGCCCTCTCATGTCACCTTAACTATGCAAAATTAGAATTTGGATGAAGCAAAATATATTAATATAAAATGTTTTTGAGCCTCGTAAAGACTAAGTATGATGATAAATATATTTGAATTAACATTATTAAATATACGATAATTTTGAAACGTAATTAGGTTTAATATTGTATTCGAAAAACCTAGAGTAATTTTAGTAAGATTAATTAAAAACATATTTAATTACGTTTTGAAAACAGTGAACAGTATTATTAAGAGAAAAGCGTTATTATTTATGGTAATATTATTGGACAAAAGATAAGAAGTAACAGGTACAATTTTATTATATAATTATGTGATGAATGAAATCAAAAGCAACTTAAAAGTTTAAAAATTATTTCCCTAATATTTCTCATAATATTTCTCTCTTTCCCTATAATAATATTTCTCAATACTAGGCTATATTATGTTTTTGATTGTATACCGGGAAAACTAGGGCGTTGCCGTGGCGAGGGTGTATTTCATAAAATGTTATCACGTTTCGTATAATGTGAGAAATAAGGAAGCTGCTACGTCACTTGTAGTTCTCCCACTTTCCTTACCACAAAAAATAATGCGCATTCTTGTTTTCGTATCGCTTACAATTTCCTAGAAACACTGTTTACTTAAATATTATCCCTTTCAAAATGTATACTCGTTTGCATATCTATATAAACCAATATATTTGTCAGATTATTACCATGTGTTATTAAGTACTTGTAGGACTTCTATAAGATAAAAAAAAACGTGTGTGCCGAGCACACGTGTCAGAAGTGAAACTTCTTTGGACGTCTCTATTCAAAGATATCAAAATCGTCGCTTTACTCCATGACATCACAGAATTGCCACGACGCGACCTTTAAATTTTACTCTCAACGCGCCTAAAGAAGTTTCACTTCAAAAAATGATACACATGAAATGAAATATCTGATTAATATGAACAAATGGATAGGCCAGTAAAATGTCAACTAGTGGGCGTCCTGCTTTGTGCGATTGGAAATAAAACAATCGATCAATACAAAGCAATCTAGAGCTACGCTTGTGATCAAACGGCGTTTCTTTCTACACAATAATGCTAGGAACAGAAGGAATTTACGTAATATGCAATTTAGTAGACGTAGTGATGGGAATTCTGTTGTTTATTCTTAGTTATTTAACATTCCTCTTTATATATTTCAACGTTGGACGCATACATAAATAATTTCGTATTAAAACATGTATAAAGTTATGGAGCGTCCATATCTGAATATTCCATTTATGTGTGGAAGCAGGGAATATAATTTATACATCGAAATGAATAAATAATTAAAACACACACATTAATAAAGCACTTGATAGTATAAACTTGAAATGAAAATTCTATTCAATACTAGCGGTCCGCCCCGGCTTCGCCCGTGGTACATATGAAAAATAGATGTTGGCCGATTCTCAGACTTACCCGATATGCACAGAAAATTTCATGAGAATCGGTCCACCCGTTTCGGAGGAGTATGCAGACTAACATTGTGACACGAGAATTTTATATATAAGATTTTCCTATTGCTTTACTGAGATAGATAAAAATTTACCTATTTTTATCTATCTCAGTAGTAGATAAATTATTGGTGTGTAAGTTTCCAACAACTATGTCTTATAATACCTAAAATACACACTAGATATATACCTTCACATAATAAGAACAAGTAAACACACCGAAATCGTTCTCACCAAAGGTACGCTCTATCATCCCACGTAAATATAACATGAAAAAAAAGAATTGCAACTTCTAAAGTATTCACAAAAACACGTTACACAATACACAGCTGAAAGCTTCTGATTATTGCTTTGAAGAACCAACACAAAGACGCAACCATTCATCTGTTACAATTCAGTTTTTTCGCTATCCATATAGTCCATTGAAATGTTACATTTTTTAGGCCTAACCTTGCGTTTTTTAGAGGACGCAATTTTATTTTTTTGATGTGTAGGGGGGGTCAGTGTGAAGCTAAAACCAAATTTGTGGGGTCGCCACCCTTGTCCCACGGCCGCCATCTTGAAAATAGCGGTTGAAATGGTTTTTACGATATATCTCTTAAACTATTTATATGAAAAAAAAAAAATTGTGAACATTATTTGTTGCAAATTAAAATCTCTACAACTTTGGTCCAGTAATTTTTTGTCGTAGAACGATAAATAAAAAAGTTATAAGCGAAAATGTTCAGAAATTAGTTATTTATATTTTTCAATAAAACTTTTTTTTTATCATTTTACGAAGAAATGATATCAGACTATTTTTGTAGATTGTTTTTCGAGGAACAAATTTTAAATACAACATTTTTTCATTACGTCAATAGCTAAGTTTTTACAGCGCTCTGAAGTGAGTAGATACTATTTTTCAGTGCTCTTTTTTTTTGCTTATTATTTATTTATTTATAGTTCTACGACAAAAAGTTACTGGACCAAAGTTGTAGAAAATTTAATTTGCCACAAATAATGTTAAAAAAATTTTTATCAGATAAATAGTTTAAGAGATATATCGTAAAAACCATATCAACCGCTATTTTCAAGATGGCGGCCGTGGGACAAGGGTGGCGACCCCACAAACTTGGTGATAGCTTCACACTGACCCCCCCTACTAATCAAAAAAATAAAATTGCGTCCTCTAAAAAACGCAACCCCAAATGTAACTTTTCAATGGACTAATAGAGCTTCAATGGACTGCTAACTAAATGTAATGAAATGATAAAAACCAATAGTTGGTGTGCATTCGTACGAAAATATCTTGAGAGCGTTTGAACAACGGGAAAATGAGAAAACGCAATTGATAAAAGCTTATTTTCAAGATTCAATATCACTCATAAACTCAAATATATAACCTATTAACTTTAAGTATTTTAAGTATGGATTTAATGAAATTAAATTTATTATTGAACAAGAAAATAAACCATTATAATTCAGAACTAAAACTTCTTCAAAAAGTTGAGCTTGAACTACAAATGCTATCAAAAAAGACAATACACTTCGTTACTGCATTTCCATAATATTATCATACGCTAATAAAATGTCGAATACTGAAAGAGAAAACAATATTTAAGAAAATCAAATATTGTCAAATATATTTGCATTGAAATTACTATAAAAAGGAATATATTTCATATAATTCTAGATTTATAAAGCGAATCGAAAGTAATACATATTCATGAGAGGCGATCCTTGCCAACTTCTATCAAAATTGGTCTGCTAAAAAGCTTCTTCAAACACACTATCCACTTTATCTTCAATAACAACAAATATTTATTTAAATATCGCATATTGCGTACATTGATCTGACTGTTAAAAATTGATATCTATTGAAAATCATTTTGTACAGTCAAATTAGATTGAAAGATATATTTTTACATAAGGACTTAGAATGGATGTCCCATTCTAAGTCCTACTAATATTATAAATACGAAAGTTTCTGAGGTATGTATGTGTATTGTGTATGTATGTTTGTTACTCTTTCACGCAAATACTACAGACTGAACCGATTACAATGAAATTTAGTCCACATAATATGAAGGGTAACTTGGATTAACACATAGAATAGGTTTTTTTCCGGAAATCTCACGGGAACGGGAACTATGCGGGTTTTTCTTTGAAAGCGCGGTCGAAGCCACGGGCGGGATAGTCTTATATAATCGAAACGGTGTCTTTATCTTTGTATTATATTATAATTTTATATTAAATACAGTCAGGTATATAAGTAGCAAAAACGTCCAGCACATAATGTAGAGTTACGTATACGAGTATACCTCCAAATGTTCTATATGTTGTATGAACATAATATCAGCTTGAATATAAGCTGCATTATGCCACCTGATATGACGTCATCGTCATCATCCCGTCTAATACCCATTGTATTATAATACAATGTGGTATTATAGTATTCAATCACAAATGACCTATCAATAACTCAAATATATGATCATAATCCACACTTTTTTGGTGTTTGCAAAGAGCTTATTTAATTGTGAATTTAATGAATAAAGGCAGTTTGAAGAATTGCAATTTTTATAACTCCTTTACATATTTAATTGAAGCATTTTTTAATAAAATAATGTAATAAATAGTATATTAAAATACCTTTGACTTTTATGATAAGCAAACCAGTTTACAGTGAAGTAATATTAAGAAACTCAAAGAAACAACGATCTTGTACTATTAATAATCCCGTCTAGTATTTTTAATAAAATGGCTAAAGACTTAATAAGTGCGATTTAATTACTTTCTTGAACTCAAAGCCGGTTAACACAAATTATAAATTTATCTGCAAGCTACAATAAGATTCAGCTTTTATTTACGAAAAGAATAGAAATGCTGATATAATTAGAATTATATTTAGATTAGCTGAATCACACAACTTAGTCCAGTATGAAAAGGAATATTTCTTCCTATTTTTGCACCATTTTTATTGATGCTTCAAACTCAAACTCAAACATTTATTTATTCAATTAGACTTCGTAGTCGTAGCGTGATTTTATTTAGCATAATATAGCTTTCCTCTATAAATAGACTTTCCAAAATAAATAGAATTGTTCAAATCGAATCAGTAGCTTAATTTAGTTTAAGTACCAATGCTTTATTAGTATAGATAGTCTCACAAAATATTATTCAAACACAATAGTTAATCATAAAAATACGAACTCATCGAGTCTCTGGTAAAATATGCCAAATGCGGTGTGCAAACATACGACATTGGGATCCGAATTTACGATTCAATATGCAGCTGGTGGAATTCACCCTGTGCTATTTATGTGACCCTAGTTGAAATATGAAAAGTTTTACTAAATGATTGTGAAAATTTAGTAAAAGGAAAGAAAAGAAGTGTAGATAATATATTTAAGAGTATTTATTGTTATAAATTTGTTTGAATTATGATGTGATTATTAACTTCCATGTAGAAACGTTGATTTAGTCTTCTATTCTAGATATTATAGTAGTGGAAATGGTAGTATCACAGATAATATAATAAAACTATAGGTAGTATTTTTTTCAAAAGAACTGAATACATACTAAATGCATGAGATAATAAATAAAAAAGCGAAAATAGAATATAAAATTAGTAAGTAAAATTTAATGTTTTTTCGCTTCAACGAGGGAAGCGGAACAAAATGCGCAATTAGTTGGCGAAAATGTTTAAATATTTAATTTTGTACCCAATACCCATCCTTTGAAACTCTGTAGAACACCTCGTAGCTGTAGTTTTGCTACGTGGAATACGTTTCATATCTATTGGTAGAGTGAACAAGAAAAAAGTACGTTTTTATTGTGAATTAAATGTTATAATGTAAAATAAAATATTTTAATATATTACATTGTTATCGCAATACACATAAATATAAAATTAACGATAAAAGATAAATACGAAACAAAAGTGCACAAAAATAATCGTATGTTCTACATATTCCTTTGGGTATCAGGTTTGAGATTATCCATAGTCCATACATTTATTTGGATTTTGGTAGCATATTTACAATATTTTTTTATAAGAATTTGTCTTAATTGCTGTTCCCTAAAGCACTATTTTACATCCATCTTCTATAATTCTATGTTTAATCAAATTTATTTCTAATACAGGATTCAGATAGACAATACTAGTCATTGCTAACCTAACCTATAACATTCATTTTACCTAGTTAGATATCAATAGTATTATAAATTATTCAATGAACTAATAGGACCTATTTAATAGCCTGAAGTACCTGAAATACCTCGCATACCTCTGCATAACTCAATAAATCATATCATATCAATGAAATAATTATTCTCAACTATATGCACATAATAACGAATATTAGTTGCACTATTGGAAAATTACATTAAGTTTATTCTTCTTTTGTATGATCATCTGAATATAGAGTTCCTGATTAGTCGTGTTTATTTACAAAATTGTGTGCTTCTTTCGACCCATCTCGACACAGTCACAATAACCTACAGATTTAATCAAAATACAAGTAAAATTGTTCCTGCCTCTGCTACCAAGTTCATAAATTTTTAATAGACTATCTTTCCCCATACAAATTCAGGTATATATTGAAACAAAAGCTCACACAACCGTTCATGATTATCATAAAACGAGATTTCTAAAAGAAATAGTGAAAACCTCTACTCGTCTTAAGTAACCAACATCTTATAGATACTTGTACAATTTCAGACGTCTAATTTTTTCGTATCTTTTCCAATTATAAAATACACTAAAACTACATACTAAAACTGTTTTAACAATACAGTGTTGCACTACGTTATACAATGAAAACTTCAGTAAAATCCTACATTGTATGAGACTCTACGTGACGCTGACGCTACGCTTCGGGTCTTTAAAAATGTATCTTTACTTGGTGCGAAGTAGCTTGGAGGAACAATCTTATTCGGTGCAAAAAAATGTATTATTCAGTTTAACGCTGATGTATTGAGGCATTTGTTTCGGCTTTTTATTCAATGTTATCATCAGCAATACGTAATTATCCATTCATTTAGAAAGAAGATATGTATTGTATGCGAATTTCTATTCAAACAAAACACAAATTAAAACAAAATGATATTCATTTAATAGCAGATAAAAGGTATTTACGCATATTTTATTAATTTTAAACAAAAAATATGTACCTCTTTGGTTTTATAAAAACATTTCCATATCTGTTTTAACAAAAGTTAACAGTACCTACGTCGTCAAAATGTATAAACTTAAAACAGTCACCAACAAGAAGATGAATAATAATTATTCCAATATCACGGCAGAATTTCATTACAAAGCTTCAGTAGGAACTCTTGAAGCAGCAGAAAGGGATAAACAGCCACTTAACGGTGCCATTGTCTCAAATAGAGCTAAATGTAAGCTATAAACATGAAAAATGAAGCGAAATGAACATCCCAAGAGAAATGTATCCTCAGAGGAGACTGCTCTGACAGTGGTAAATTTTACATGATAACAACTAAAAAACAAAAGAAAAAGGCTATGAATAACGAATTCATTGCTTTTTCGCAATAAACGTGTACAAAATTCCTTGGAGATCCTGTAGAAACAAAACGTTTAACGAGACGAAGAAAACTTTTAGCGAGGGGTATTTTCGCTAAGGAGCTATTTTCCGTTTATGTAATACTCAAGGCTGTTTACAATAAATGTCCATTCAAAGCTTATTCTGAGCAAAACGAGCTGACAATATTATGTTTATCCGATAACGAAACATTTCACATCACAACATTTAAAATTCAATCCACGCAATTGCGGTTTCGCATATCCTTAAGCGGTTTCTATAAGGCTTACCTGATCTCAATTCGAAAGGCATGATACCAAGCGTGAAAAGCGCCCCTCCCCTGCAGTCGTCCCGGTCACAGTTCCATCCCTCCCCTCGTCATTCCATAGCTATTACATTCGATCACACACAAACACATTTGTATCGACACTTATATATCACTGGATAACCTTAGCTGTCAGAGGTTATGCAGCATGACGCACTAATTGTTCTCGATACGTCAAAAAAGGGTAACGGACGGTTTGACACAGCATCCGCGGCGGTGGCGGGGTCACTTCTGCCGTTGAGATGCGGCGCGCGCCGACAGCGCACCCCGTTGCCATGACGACGGTCCGGGCGATCCACCTCGTCCTCTATCGCATACAAAAACAAAAATAGCAAATTAATTGCGTAATCGTGTACCGTAAAATTTTAGAGCTAATAAGTAAGTTCAGGCTCACTTTGCGCTCTAACTTCAAAGGATGTTCGGAAGTTAGCTGTTTAAATTCTGGTTAACTCCGAGTTTACGTCTGATAAATGAAGTATGTATTTTGTTGAAAAGTTCGAAATATCGATGTCAGAATATATTATGTTGGAACTTGAAAGGAATTGCACGTGAGATACAAGTCTCTTTGAAGCGTTAATTGGATATTCCTGGCTTGATGCACTGCTGTGTCTGCCAGTGTGAAGTATACGTTTTAAGCTACACGAGATTTGGGAAGGATTGCCTTTCTAAATCTCATAGTGCTGCATGCTTTTAGTATAAAGGGGGTAACTTAATATTGAAACTTTCCTAATTTATGTTAGTGAAGGAACTACTGCATGTGTTCCTTATCGTAATCTCTGTAATAAGAAGATGCCGCAGTGCACCAGAGAGATAATAATATATTATATTCTCCAATATTACAACGCCTCTATATATTTTAATGTAACATTTTATGACACTGCAGTTCACACAAAATCTTATAAAATACATTCATAAGACTGTAATAAAATTGTTTTCCCCGAATTTGAATATATTCTTTGCTAGTTCAAAGCCTATAACTTTAAAAAATGGATACGCTATAATATGCCCAACCTTTTCGGTACGATGAGCGTGGAATGTTGAACTCTACGAGGGCCGGTAACAATAAAACTTTTTTACAATCAAAGTCTAGTTCGTGCGAAGTTGTGGACAAAGCTAATATGTAGTTTCAAAACTACAACCATTCAAATTTAGTACACGTTCAATTTTTCTTTTTCAAAAGAATGTAGCGATGAAATGTTATATTCTATCGACTAATTTTCATAGCGCCTTTGTGGATGATATGTATAATGCATCTCGAGATTTTTCTAAGGTAGATGTGGAACTAAAGAAAATGAAATGTATTCTCTATACTCTACTCTCAAGGACAAAGATGTTTCATTTTCTCACTCAACTTATTTTTTATATGGAAAGCTAAACATTATTTTGTTTCTCATATTGTCTTCTTATTTTTGTTTTACGGGAGTTGAACGAAATAAAGGACGACCTATGGACGATTTCAAATAATAAAAAAATATATTACAGACTTTTTGATGGATTGAAAGACGTTTTATATCCCTTTGGGTATTTAATTGCTAATTTATCTCATATTACAGAAGATACAAGTTGCCAACACTGGCTCATCTGAGCCCGTTAGTTGGAAACTGCTACAGATTTTAGCATAACTAGTATAACATTAGTTTAGAGTTCAATTTACTTTATGGATAGCTTTATGAACATGAGTATAGATAATCTTCTGAGGTATGATTACAGAGATTAAATAGCCAGTTATCACTTTATTACTTACCCCTTTTACCTGAGTTTTTGACTGCGTGAAGAAATTTATTTAATACTTGTTATAAAATAACTTGTAAATAGTGTTTTATAATAGAAAAAGATCAAAAAATCATTATCCGTTGGTCTATCTATTATAATTTTTCTATTATCCATTTATGAACCGATAATTTCTCTCCCACTAAAAATTTGGGAGCAATATAAGTTAAACTAAGTAAAAAAAAATGCATTTTATGCTTTTTAACAAAGCTGGTTATCTAATACCTAGTGTTTTTTAAAACTACATATGTATTTCAAATGAAAATGGCTCGCTCGTACGTGTGTGGGTTTTATTTGCAGGTTTGTCCGTAAAACCTTTTTGAAGAGATTTAGTGTTATTGCGTTATTTTGTTGATGTAAGCTGGAAGATTTACATGCTATTTTTATTAAAAAATACAAACTAGTATTAAAATTTAGCTTCACTTACAAAATTTTATGGAAATGTGAAATCCTACTAATATTATAAATGCGAAAGTTTGTGAGGATGTGTGTGTGTGTGTGTTTGTTACTCTTTCACGCAAATTCTACTGAACCGATTACAATGAAATTTAGCACACATATAGAGGGTAACTTGGATTAACACATAGAATAGGTTTTATCCCGGAAATCCAACGGGAGCGGGAACTATACGGGTTTTCCTTTGAAAACGCGGGCGAAGCCGCGGGCGGAAATCTAGTGTAGTATAGATTATAATTACTACTTACACAAACACACACTTTAATTGTGAATTTATCTGGCTAATATAAGTTATTATAACTATGAACCATGAAAAAAAAAGATGTAGAGTTAATTAATTAGTATTAGTATCATTAATATATTTATAAATGAATCACAAAATGTGTTGGTAAGCGCATAACTCGAGAACGGCTGAACCGGTTCCTTTAATTATTTTTAAATAATATTCCTTGAAGAACGAGAATGTTTCTTATAGAGAGAAAACGTAATGTACCACGGTCGAAGCCGGGGCGGACCGCTACTGTGGATTTTCCTATCAATTCATTATTCTTCATGCATATTGCATATACCTATATAATGTATATTCTAAATTTAATATTTTTCTACTCAAAATGCAAATAAAATCATTAATAATTATCTGTGTGATATTATGAATAACCCAAATATGCAGAAGTTCGTTGAAATATTGCCAAGTATTAAATGCAGCGGATGCTGTGCTGGTTTCCGAAGTTAATGGCTCAGATTCACCTTAATAATATATTGTATATAATTTATTTTGTGTGTATACTGTGGTCGATATTGTTAACTATCGAACTACGAATAAATATCTTATCTTATGCTACTAATATCTTGTATTATGTTACTCTTCCTAATATTATAAGCGTGAACGTTTGTGAGGATGGATAAGTATGTATGTGTGTTCTTTTACGAAATTAGCACTGAATAGATTTTCATGATACTTGGCAGTATAGCATAAGTACAAGAGTTAACACATGACCTATAGAAATGCTTTATTTTGCCAGCGGGTTCGACCGCGGGTGAAACCGCTAGTTATTTTATATTTATACCAGGTTTTTTTTAAACTGATGAGTAAATATTGGAGATGCATTTTACATCTGTTAATTGCAATTAATTCTAATAATTAATTAGCGTATTTTATTTTGATTTGACATAACTTCAGATTTTTATAGAAAAAATAAATAAGTAGAATTATGGCTCTCCATTATAAATTATGCCATCGTCAATCAAAGTTCAAACTTTGGATAAGCTTACAAACTTAACAGCAATCCAAAACCAATTAGACATTTGAGTTAGGTATTATAGCTATAATAATTATGAAGCTTATAAACAAAACTATACAACAATTTGATACAATTATTTATAATCCTGCAATGATCTTGCGGTTTAATCAGCAGTTAGAACCTTCTCTCTGACTGTTTTGATGGGTTTTATGGGATTCGAGTTTATATTAAACCCTGTGAATATCATAATAATGATAGTAATATATAATTCACTTTGTAGTTTCTCTTATAAGCCTTGATATAGAGCTATTTCTGGTAAAGTATGTATTATAGGAAACGGTAAATAGACTTGTCTAAAATTCATTACAATAGTTGACAATAGTTTGATTTTTGTTTAATTTTTATAAATTCGTAGTTTATATTTTTATAAATACTATAATTTAAAAAAACAATTGTTGGATCTAATACTTACACATACCTAATACAAAACACAGAAGTTTATAAACTTTCAACTGAAATATAACAATTTACATCAGTAGGTAGGTACTGTTTTGATATTTATACACTAGTATTCTATAGGCTCTGTTCTAAATAATTGATTGAACTTAATAATTGTTCTGTCAATCAGATACCATCGGATCTGAGGCAATAACAAATTTCTAGAAAAATCTACTTTTTAAATCAATTACAGATTCCCTCTAATTCAAAGCTCCAAAAGTCCTTCAATTTCTTAATCAAAGTAGTAGAAAGCGAATTCGGTTTATTCGTTTTATATTTGATTCTCGAAACTTCGAAAGATATTAATTAAACATTGGTTTTAGTTACGTCAAAGGTAACGGTAAGTAACCTTACACAAGAGTAAACTCCTTTACATTTATTGAATATTGAACTTGCTAAAACTTGTGTATAGGGTGCTTAAGTCGTTTATAATTTACTGAAACATGAGTAAGGAATCTAGTGGTATGTTGAGAACTCTCTTGGTTGAGATTTTGATTTTAACTTCTGGAGCGAATATTAATATGTTTTTTATTAACTTTATTGAGTTTATCGGTGAATGATTGGTTTTAGTATGGCATCTGGGGATGCCTTTGCTCTTGCTCGACGGGCTAGGTAGCAGCTGATTCAGGAATACCAAAAATACACACAGTAAATATCGAAAATATATTATTACCGTATTACGTACAATTTGTGTACAATGTAGCGCTATTTCCAATTAGATACATATCTATTTGGAAATAGCGCTACATTGTACACAAATTGTACATAATAATATATTTATATTTATTTATATACCTAATAGAATTTTCAACATCTTTCTGTTTTTTCCTAAAATCCATATAACTAACACAATATGCTACAAAAGTAACTACAATTTTACGGAAATTAAATACAAGCACAAGTTCCCGTGTAGTTTGAAAATACATGTTTGTATTGAAACCATTTATTATACTTGCCACAAATGGTACAAACTGAAGCACATTTCTATTTACTGAACCGTCATCTTTCACAAAGGTTTATAAAATATCCTGGATAAGCAACAGTCCAGAATAATTATTAACAACTAAAAAAAAAATTTTATGCGCCTATGACAATTCTAGTAGCAAGTAATATAAATCTATATTTGCTTTAATTACTACTGTAATATATAGTCTAAGGTTTTAATGTACTCCTATGTTAAGATTTAGTTTTTAATGGTACAGTATAATGAAACATGAATAAAGACTCAACGTGTCGACTCATAATAATAGCTGTGTGGAATTGACAATAATTCAGACTGTTATTGAGAACTAAAAGTGATGCAAAAGATCTATTCCATCAGGTGAAACTGCAGTCCGGTTACCCACTCTTATCAAAGGAGTTATTTATTCATTTAAATAAATCAGAAAGCTTTACTTTTACTAATTAGATGAAAGGTTTCCAGTAACATACTGAATCATTTTCATTGAACGTTTTGTGTTAAATTTAATCATCTCATCATTATAACATAGTAATGGAGAAAGTTTTTTATACAAATCATGCGCTTTCCAGTCATATACGAATCTATGGCTACGTTAACAATTTCAGGATGAAAATCAGAAAGGAAATACGGGCATTCATTGCCGTCGTTTTCAATTCAGTCATCTCAAAACGATCAAAGACATTCGCGGTCGTGGCTTACGGAACTGTAAAGCTGTGCTGTAGAAATAATTATCATGTGTGTTTTTCTTATGAAAAAACGGACAAAGGACGGTTGTAACCCTTATTTTTATGAGAAATTTGTTTATTTTTATACTTTGCTTTATAGTATTCATATGATTTATAATAATAATAACTTAACTAATATTATAAATGCGAAAGTTTGTGAGGATGTGTGTGTGTGTGTGTTTGTTACTCTTTCACGCAAATACTACTGAACCGATTACAATGAAATTAAGCACACATATATAGGGTAACTTGGATTAACACATAGGATAGGTTTTATCCCGGAAATCCCACGGGAACGGGAACTATGCGGCTTTTCTTTGAAAACGCGGGCGAAGCCGCGCGCGGAAAGCTAGTGATTTATAAATGAGATTTTTTAAAGATCAGAAAAAATTCGATCACGAGGCGGGAGTCGAACTCCTTTAGACTAAAACATTTGTCAATTTACTTATTTTCAAAAATCTAACAATTTTGAGTAGGTAATATTCAATTAAGTTTGTCCGAATAGAGTTAAAGAGCAATTCATATTCCATAAAGAAAATTGTTTTATTCCTCTGATTGTCATTCTATAACTTTCTTTACTTAGGTTATAACAAACTTTTTTAATAAAAACCTTTTTACGTAACTTTGCTCAATATTTTAGTAGGAACCTTGATTCCACGTAAATCTGATTAATTCGGTGGTTTCAAAATTCAAATTGATCTAAAATATTATGTAAATTGGCTTGCTATTATAATAATCGAATTAAACTAGAAATTTAATTCTAAACAGCTAAACAGCTGATAGAATTAAAATAATTTCATAGTCATGCAATATAAGTATAACTATTTATTAGGTATCCAAGTCGGTACCTATATTTTATTTTCTCTCTTGGTCACGGTTTTTCGTTAGATCTTAGTAAGGCCACCTATTAACTATTCTGTGGAAAGGCAATCGAGATTATTAACACAACTTACTTTAGCATGAATGAAAGAAAGAAATAATAATTTATATAAAACAACCCTTTATTTTCACATTTACAGATCTAGAATTTATCTAGCACTCAAAATTTCCTACCAAATAAAATTCACGCCACTACGTTAGTTCCAGAATTTTCTACACCTAGAAAAGCTGCTATCGATAGATTTCGAACAACTATTGATTTCCAGATTGTCTAGCCTCGTTTCTATTCACGGGGCATCTTACACCGTCCCAGACTTGAAAAGTATAGTTTGTGGAGTGTGTTTCATCGGAAACATTCGGGGAATTGAACTAATAAAACGGAACGAAATTTATTATACGTACGGCATAAGTTTGTGATCGGTTTTTAGTGAAAATGTGTAGGTTCAATTGAGTTTGTCTGTACCTTTTTTCGGTCATAATTTATCGTGCTCAAAGAAATGTATTTTAGCATGCTAAAGTCCATTTCAAGAAAGAAGTCCCGCGGACAATTATGGAACTAATTTAACAGATGGGGAGATCGGCCAATACATTGCATATATCAATTATTTTATCTAAATATTCGAGTCGTAGTAGTTTATAAAATTAAATTAAATGAACGATACATAATTTCCCCCACAGATTTCCCCACATTTAACCCTGCCAACATTATTACGCGCGCATACAGCGCTGCGTCTGCGGGACTTCTTTCTTGAAATGGACTCTAGCAGATCTGTTTGATTGCATTTAAATAATTGGCACAGATACAGAATACATTCGTTCCGAAGACAATACAGAAAATGTAGCAAAGCAGTATCTAGTTTCTAAATCTTAATAGATCCAGAATTGATCCCATGATCTATAGGGGAGCTCCCCATAGAGTTAACTAACTCTATGGATAATCCAGTGTTTTCAATTAAGTTAATACTTCTTTCACTAGACCACAATTATTGACATCCAAAACCAAGGCAAAGCATATAGCAAAACTTCAACGTTTGCTTTAAATATTTATTCTTTAAGTGGACGTACCTATAAAACTTTCAGAGTTCCAGTAAGTCCTTATCAAGTTTGAAGATTACTTTGGAAATTAACTGTGCTTGAGGAGAACGTTCGTTGTGTTTGGAAAAGTGTATTAAATTACTCACTAGGATATAGGAATACCTGGATGGTACGCAATATGTATTTTTTTAGTAAGTAGGTAAGGAGTTTTTTAGTACTGGAATTTAGTAAGGTGTTACGCCTGATTTGGAAATGAGCAATATTCGTATAGTGCTTATTTGCTAAGTTAAAACGATAATGTAAGGAGAAAATGGCAAAATAGCGCCTTACGAACATTGCTCTCAATTACAAAAGGCGTATTTTTTTAAGACATTGTAGATCTTAAATTACACCATTGTGTGTAAAATACAAACCTAGAGGTTTAGAGTGAATTATATTATTAGTGTAAATAGTCCTAAAATCTACTTGTAAATTTCCTCTTATTTATTTTTCATGTTTAGGTTATTCCAGCAATTCCATCAGTGGTGCAGCTGCGTATTTCCAAACTATACATAGCCAGAACGCAACCATAGGAAACTGCTCGCGTATACTTTGTAATGCTGTTTTTAAGTTTGTTATTACAATATATACACGAATTTTGCGTACTGATCGTGTATACTTTGTAACGCGGATGCTTGCTTCTTCGTTCCAAACTATACAAGTATACACGATAAGTACGCAAAATATGTAACTAAATATAGCTACTACACTTACGCTTGAGCGAAATAATAAATATATAGGCAATCAAAGACTTGCTATATCTATCTACTTTTATTCTTCTTGATTGATTCAGTAAAATATAGAAAAATATTATTAGGTAAGCTTAGAAAAATAAATAGGTAACAGATATAAGGGTTACCTATTGGGTTAGGTTAGGTTCGTGTTTTTTTTAACTACACAAAAATAGGAGCCCCGCGAAGCGGGGCTCCGTCGCCTCGCAACCGTCTTCTTCTGGACTTACCTATTAGATTCTTACATTTTAGCACTATTGTCAATTGTAAGTCGTGCAGTATAGTCGGGAACGAAGACACAAGCATCCTCGATACAAAAAATATACGATCAGTTCGCAATATTACATACACAATACACATGCATTTTAAATTTTAATAATATATTTCAAAACAGCAATACAATAATATAAACGCGAGCAATGGAAAGACGCCGCGCTTACTCCGAAACATACACGATTAGTCCGCATGCGTACTGGCGCTGTATATTTTGGAGCGCTATTCTTACTTACTTCACTACAAAGTACATATACTATACGTATTTGCGTACTACTGTTGTATAGATTGGAAGAACTTTGTAAAAAAGTTATTTCCAAACTATACGTGATTAGTTTCACACATCACACCGTTGCGTACTGGCCTTGTATAGTTTGGAAAGACGCGGTGCAGCTCAGTTTAAGTGTTATTTCACATATTAAATTCCTAGAATATTTCTATAAATATTGTAAAGCTCACGAAGAAATATAAAATTGCAACAGCACTCGAAACTAATGCTCGTACGGAGGCCTCATAAATAACTGTTTTAAAGTATACAGATGCATTGTTTCTTTGCAAACGAACCCCACAGCGATGTATTGATATATATGTGTATTTAATAACCATCCTTATGCTGTGGACATACGTATGATATTCGCGTATAAACTGCTTTTGTGTGAAGGCTTCCTGCTACAATTGCATACTAGACATCGAGGACTGTGTAATACCTGAGTTATTTATGGTTGTAATTATTCTATTGTTATAAATTACTTACTTCAAAATTTCAAGCACTCTTCAAATAAACCCCGGAAGTAACAGGTTTTTGACCAAGTTAGGCCCATAAAAAAGCGGAACTGTGAAAACAAAAGTTGTTTAAATTACTGTTTTGTGCTGAATTGGATCTACTTATCTTGTAGTTTATTTTAAAAACAATACACTCGAGCTTTAATAATACATATGACGAATGCAGGGAATGCTCAACTAGATTGCAATTGCGCTTATCGAAGAATTTCAATACGTTGATTGATTATTTAAGTCAGTACAATTTTTGTTCACATTGCTAACACAATGCTTCTTTACCGAAATTGTAAGAATACTTAGGTACCTAACTACCTACCTATATTTAAAAAAAATGATAGATTTTAATTGACATTTCGGTTCGCAAGCATAAGCTATGCATTTGTCAGAATCTATACCAACATAAATAATGGAATTTAAAAAAAAAATAGGTATACGGTCATCTCATTGCGTGACACGAGCCAAAAAGGCTTCACAGGCTGTGGTATTGAGACACGCACTTCGAGGATTTTTTACGCAGATTTAGAAAGTCAAATTCTTCTTGATGTAATTTATTTTTTGAGCAAAACAGACGTTATGTACCGACACCCGCATCCGCATATTTATTTTTTGTAAGTATAGGAAATAAGCTTACACTATGTCACCATATTATGGTAAGCGATAAGTAATACCTAATCTAAAACAATTAATTCGCCAATTCTTTTCAAATTATAAAAATAAGCTGCATATTATAATGCAATGTTAATTTCAAAGTTGAAAGTTGAAACTTGAAACTATACGTAGATACTTACCTACCTACATAACTATAATATTATCATTAAAAAATCAGATCTATAATGCACTATTATAATACGTAGCACAGTAATATATTACAAAGATTATTTACTAATTAAATATAAGACATAATAATTATTGTAAAGTTTTACTTCATCCCGCACGTGCCTACCTAATAACATTCTATTAGCTCTAGTCATTCTGTATTGGACGCAAAACTGGACATTTAAATTTTAAAGTATAGAATATTAATTACTTTCTACTTATCTCTAAGGTTCATTACTACCATTATTGCTTCATTATAGTGTTACCAAGTTTGTATCATCTTTATGATTGTTTTACACACATCACCTGCACCTGGTAGGTTATATAAATCGATCCATTCCCGTGTGTAAGACTAAATTCTTTTGATAAATATTTACTCCACAATGGACGACAGGGATGGATCTTTTTCAATGTATCTGCAATTCTAAGGAATTCCCTTTTGACCTTACCGGTCTACACTTTGTATGAATGAGGGATACTAACAATATGGCCGCCAGGTAGATTTATTTAAGTGTTGTGGATATTATTTCACCCCTGGACATCTGGGGAATTGGGATAATGTGAAATAGTAGACCTACTATAATGATTCGTATGGCTAACTTTACCTATCTTGAAAATGGTATACCTACTTAATAATAAGGAAACATTCAGAATTCTCTTCTTAGCATTGATTTCATGTAGGGAATAATATCCATCTCTCCATAATGAAAAAGATACAAGAAAGAAACGCAACAAATCGTTTATAATAATTAATAAAATATGTACATTTCGCCTCTTCGAATTTTAATTATATTAATTTAAAGTAATAGTCCACATAGGAACATAGTACTTACACCATAAATACACAGAAGCACGATTATAACCATTCAAAAGCACAAACACGAGTCAAGAGGTGGCATAAAAAGTGTCCAATAATTACGTTTCAAGTGGACTAAGGATTGTCCTTTGAGATGTTACAATCATTTGTTCTCGGCTTAACGCAGAAAAGGCAATTGTTTCCGCCATGTTATTGTTCTTAAAAAGGCCCTTGTATCTAATTCAAGGGCTCTTCACCGTTAATTGACGGAGAAATTACATTTTTGGGACTCATTTTGCTTTTACTGATACGGGATTGCGTCCAATTCCGTAATTGCACACAATGCTTCAGGAGTCAGGACATTATAATAATTGTCTTGTTATTGTATAATTGTTTGATTATAACATGTACTTACCTAAAAGCGGTACCTAATAAGTTTCATAATTGAAATGAAAAAATACTTTAACCATTTTGTGTTAATCTAAACGCTAATAAATTACACAGATTCAAAATGTTTTAGTTTACCGCACAAACCATTAAAGCCTGATTCCCACGACATGTTTGCTTCACAAACCCGACCGCGC